>JANJGK010000287.1:730000-747500 GCA_039081455.1 Macrobrachium rosenbergii | reverse complement strand
AAAATAAATAAATAAATGATTATATATGAAAATAAATAAACAAATAAAAATAATATATAAATGAAATAAATATATAAATAAATGAAAATAAATGAAAATAAATAAATAAAAAAAAATAAATAATAATAAATAAATAAATATAAATAAACAAATAAAAATGAATAAAAATAAATAATAAAAAATAAAAAAATAAATAAGTAAATTAAAATAAATAAAAAAATAAAATAAATAAAACATAAGTAAATAAAAATAGATAAATAAATAACAAAAATAAATTAATAAAAATAAATAAATATCAAATAAAAATAAATGAAAATAAATAAATAAAAATAAATAAATAAATAAATGAAAATAAATAAATAAATAACAACATATAAATAATCAAAAATAAATAAATATAAAATAAAAATAAATGAAAATAAATAAATAAAAATAAGTAAATAAATGAAAACAAATGAATAAAAATAAAAAAAATAAGAGCTAATTAAATAAAAAAAATAAATAAATGAATAAATAAAAATAAATAAATAAATAGAAAAAAAGAAATAAATAAATAAAAAAATAAATAAGTAAAAAATTAAGTAAATAAAATTTAAATAAAGAAAAATAAATAAAAAAATACAAGTTAATGTAAATAAATAAATAAAAATAAATGTAAATAAATAAAAAAAAATAATTAAATGAATGTAAATAAATAAATAAATAGGAAAAAATAAAAATTGAAAAAAATAAAAAAATAATGAATAAAAATAAATAAATAAAAATAAAAAATAAATACATAAAAATAATTGAAAATAAAAAATAAAAGTTAATAAATAAATAAAAATAAATAAATAAATAAAAATAAATAAATAAATAAGTGAAAGTAAATAAAAATATATAAATAAATAAAAAAGGAAAAAAATTAATAAATGAAAAAATAAATGAAATTAAATAAATAAAAATAAATAAATAAATAAAAAATAAATATAAAGTAAAAATAAATAAATAAGAATAAATAAATAAATAAAAATAATTAAATGAATATATAAAAATAAAGTAAATGAAATATAAAAATAAATAAATATATAAAAATAAATAAATAAATAAAGAAAAATAAAATAAATAAAGAAATAAATAAAAATAAATAAGTAAATAAATAAAAAAATAAATAAAAATAAATAAGTAAATAAATAAAAAAATAAATAAAAATAAGTTAATAAATAAAAATAAAAAAATAAAAATATGTTCAAAAATATAAAAATAAATAAATAATTGAAAATAAATAAAAAAATAAAAATAAATAAAAATAATTAAATGAATAAAAATAAATTTATAAATAAATATGAATAAATAAATATTAATAAATAAAAATAAATAAATAAAGGAAAATGAATAAAAAAATAAATTAAAATAAATGAAAATAAAAAATAATTAAAAATAAATAAAAAAATAAGAAAATAAATAGATAAAAATAAATAAATAAAAATACATAAAAATAAATAGAGAAATTAAAATGAATAATAAATAAAAAATAAATAAATAAAAATACATAAAAATAAATAAAGAAATTAAAATGAATAATAAATAAAAAAAAAAATAAATAAATACAAATAAATGAAAATAAATAAATATAAAAAAATAAATAAATAAATATTAATAAAAAAAATAAAAAATAAATAAATAAAAATAAATAAAAATTAAAAATACATGAAAATAAATAAACAAATAAAAATAAATAAAAATAAATAAATAAATAAAAATAAATAAAAATAAATAAATAATGAAAAATTAATAAAAATAAATAAATAAAAATAAATGAAAATAATATATGAAATTAAATAAATAAATAATAATAAATAAATAAATAAAACAAATAAATAAAAAATAAATACATAAAAATAAATAAAAGTAAATAAATAAATAAAAATAAATAAATAAAAATAAATATATAAAAATAATACAAATAAAAATAAATGAAAACAAAATAATCGATTATTAAATAAACATAAACAAATAAAAATAAATTAATTACATTAAATAAATAAATTAATAGAAAAAGATAAAAAAAATTAATAAATAAAAATAAATAAATAAAAATAAATAAATAAATAATAAATAAAAAAATAAATGAAAATAGATAAATAAATAAAATTTAAAAAATAAATAAAAGTAAATAAATAAAATCAAAGAAAAATGAATGAAAATAAATGAGAAAATTTAATAAGTAAATAAAAATAAATAAATAAATAAAAATTAATCAATAAAATTAAATAAAAAATAAATTAACCTAAATAATTAAAAATAAATCAATACAAATAAATAAAGAAAAATAAATGAATAAAAATAAATGAAAATAAATAAATAAACATAAAAAAAATAAATAAATAAAAATAAATAAATAAATTAAAAAATAAAAATAAATAAAATTAAATAAATAAATAAAATAAATATATAGATACAAAATAAAAAAATAACAAAATTTAATAAATAAATAAAAATAACTATCAAAATAAAAATAATGAAATAAATAAATAGAGATAAACAAAAATAAATGAATAAATAAAATTAAATAGATAAATAAAAATGAATGAAAATAAATAAATAAAAATAAATAAATAAACAAAAAATAAATAAATAAATAAATAAAACAGATAAATAAATAAATAAATAAAATATCAATAAATTAACAATAAAAATAAATAAAGAAATAAAATTAAATATTAAAAATGAAAAAAATAAAAATAAGTAAATAAAAATAAATAGAAAAAATAATAATAGATAAATAAAAGTAAATAAATAAAAATAAATAAATAAATAAAAATAAATTAAAATAAATTAATAAACAGAAATAAAGAAATATAAATAAATAAATAAATATTAATAAATAATTAAAAATAAATGACTAAATAAAAAAATAAAAATAAGAGAAAATTAATAAATAAATTTCAAAAAATAAATAAATAAATAAAAATAAATAAATAAGAAAAATAAATAAAAATAAATAGATAAAGACATATAAATAAATAAATAAAATAAATAAATAAAAATATATAAATAAATAAATTAAAATAATTAAAAATAATAAATAAATAAAAGTAAATAAATAAATAAATAAAAAAAAAATAAATAAATAAAAATAAATAATTAAATAAAAATAAATAAATAAATAAGAATAAATGGATAAATAAATAATAATAAATAAATAGAAATAATTGAATAAATAAAAAATAAATTAATAAATAAATAAAAATAAAATAAAATGTATAAATAAAAATAAATATATAAATAAAAACAAATAAATAAATAAATATAAATAAATAAAAATAAATAAAGGTAAAAAATAAATAAAAATAAATAAATGAATAAATAAATAATAATAAATTAAAATAAATAAATAAAAATACTAAATAAATAAAAATAAATAAATAAATAAAAATAAATAAATGAAAAAATTAAAATTAATAAATAAAAATAAATAAATAAATAAAAATAAATAAAAAGAAACAAATAAATAAAAATAAATAAAAATAAATAAATAGAAAATAAACCGATAAAAATAAAAGAAAATAAAAAAATAAATAAAAACATAAAAATCAAAAAAATAAAAATAAATAAATAAAAATAAATGAAAATAAATAAATGAAAATTAATGAATAATTAAAATAAATAAAAAAGGATTAAGAAATAAAATAAATAAATAAATAAACACAAATAAATAAAAACATATGAAAATAAATAAATAAAAATAAAAATACAATAATAAATAAATAAAGAAAAATAAATAAATAAATAAATAAGTAAATAAATGAATAAATAAAAATAAATAAATAAATAAAAATAAATAAATAAATAAAATTAAATGAAATTATAAAATTAATTAAAAACAATTAAATAAATAAAAATAAATAAATAAATAAATGAAAATAAATGAAACAAATAAATAAAAATAAATGAATAAATAATAATACATAAATAAATAAAAAATAAACATATCAATAAAAATAAATAAAAAATACAAATAAAAAAATTAATAAATAATTAAAAATAAATAAATGAATGAAAATTAATAAATAAATGAAAATTAATAAATAAATAAAAACAAATAAATAAATAAATAAAAAAATATATGAAAATAAATAAATAAATAAAAATAAATAAATAAATAAATAAAAATAAATAAATAAATAAATAAAAAAATATATGAAAATAAATTAATAAATAAAAATAAAAAAATAAATAAATAAAAAAATATATGAAAATAAATAAATAAATACATAAATAAATAAATAAATAAATAAAAATGAATAAATAAAAATAAATGAAAATATATAAATAAATAAATATAAATAAATAAATAAAAATAAATAAATAAATAAATGAAAATAAATGAAAGGAATAAATTAAAATAAATAAATAAACTATACCAAATAAATAAATAAAAATAAATAAGTAAATAAAAATAAAAAATACAAAAAAAATAAATATATAATTAAAACGAAATAAATAAATAAAAATAAATAAATGAATAAAGATAAATAAATAAAAAAATAAGCAAATAAAAAAAATAAATAAAGATAAATAAATAAATAAATAAAAATATATGAAAATAAATAAATAAATAAATAAATAAAATATATGAATAAAAATAAATAGATAAAAAATAAAAAAATAAAAAAATAAATAAATAAAAATACATAAATAAAAATAGATAAATAAATATATAAAAAGAGATAAATAAAAGTAAATAAAAAAGTGAATAAAAAAGTAAACAAATAAAAATAAATAAGTAAATAAAAATAAATTAATAAATAAAAATAAATAGATAAAAGTAAATAAATAAAAATAAATAAATAAAAATAAATAAATAAAATAAATGAAAATAAATAAAAAAAATAAGTAAATGAAAATAAATGAAAAAAAAAAAAAATAAATAAATAAAAACAATAAATAAATTAAAACAAATAAATAAATAACAATAGATAAATAAATAGAAACCAATAAATAAATAAATAAAATAAAAAAAATAAATAGATAAATAAAAAATAAATCAATAAATAAAAATAAATGAATAAATAAATAAAAATAAAGAAATTAAAAAAAATGAAAATAAATAAATAAAAATAAATAAATAAATAAAAATAAAAAATAAAAATAAAGAAATAAAAATAAATTTAAAAAATAAATAAATGGGAATAAATTAAAGTAAATAAATAAAAATATATAAATATATAAAAATAAATAAAAAATACATAAAAATAAATGAAAATTAACAAAAAATATAAATAAATAAATAGATGAAATATGTAAAAGTAAAAAAAAAAAATCGATTACGATATTTTTCGCAGTTTTACCTTCTTTTTGAAGAATGATTTTAGTTCACCTTTTAAGGATATTTCTTATAACAAAGTTTTATGAAAAAATCTCCGTTAAAAACAATGCATATAAAATTAATGGCTAAATGTTCATATACGTTTTGTATATAAAAATACTGATAAAAGCAATCAAGATTTTAGTCAAAAATCAATTTAAAAAGTCATTAAGAAACGGAAAATAAATGAAATATGTAGAAAGTTTCAAAGATATTTCAATTCCAATACAATTTTTGAGGGTGTTTTGCCCTATTTTTGATGACTAATTTTAATTTAGCGTTTACAGATATATAAAAAAAACTCCGTTAAAAAAAACAGTCAATATTTAAGTAAAAAATCAACTTCAAAAATCACCTAAAAAATGGGGAAAAAATTGTTGTATGAAAACTTTTAGAAAACATGTCAATTTTGAGTATAATATTTTTTGAGAAGTTTTCCCTGTTTATGATTAATGAATTTAGTTTAACTTTTACAGATACATTCTTATATCCGAGTTTAAAAAAAATGTTGAAAAATCAACTTCAAAATTCAACTAAAAAAAATTAATGATTTACGAAAAAAATAAATTTAAAATCATTATAAAAAGAAAAAAAAATAAATGAAGTGTGTATGAAAAAAACTGATAAAAGCATTTAAGGTTTCAGTCAAAAATCAATTTAAAAAATCATTAAGAAAAAGGAAATAAATGAAATATGTAAACAGTTTCAAAAATATTTCAATATGAACACAATATTTTTTGAAGTTTTGACCTCTTTTTGATGAATAATTTTAGTATCGTTTACTGATATATTATAACAACATTATATAAAAAAACTCCGTTAGAAAACAAAAAATATATAAGTTAAAAATCGACTTCAAGAATCAACAAAAAAACATTCATGATTTAAGACAAAAATCAATTTAGAAATCATTAAAAAAAAGGAAAATAATTGAAATATTTTAAAAAGTAAAAAAAAATTCAATTTGATGACGATATATTTCTTAGTTTTGCCCTCTTTTTGATGACTGATTTTACTGATATGTTCTTATAGGAAAGTTTTATGAAAAAATCTCCGTTCAAAAATAATCAAGGTAAAATTCAAGGCTCAAAGGTTATATACGTTTTGTATATAAAAAGAAAAACTGTTATAAACATTCAAGACTTCAGTCAAACATCGATTTAAAAATCATTAAGAAATAAAAAATAATGAAATATGTAAAGAGTGTCAAAAATATTTAAATCTGAATACAATATTTTTTAGGAGTTTTGTCCTCTTTTTATGACTGATTTTAGTTTAACAGAATTATATAAAAAATATCCGTTAAAAACATTCAACATTTAAGTAAAAAATCAACTTTAAAAATAACTTTAAAAAAGACAAAAGAATGAAACATAAAAGCTTTAGGTTTGCTTTAACCCTTTGATTTCGGTTGTAACGTATACGACACATTTAATAAACTGGCCCGGAACACTGTTGTGTCGTATACGAGCACCGGTAATTTCCTTTTATGTGGAGGGCTGATGATTGAAATACTGGCCTCTTTTTCTTGATATGGTAACAGTCTGTCAGCTGCCATACGGTGAATTCATATAAATTCACGTGTTTCCCTAAAATTCATTAGTCTTCATCAAGATGTCACAGGAGGAGGGGTCAAGGGTACGACATCCTCGAGTTGACCGCCGGCAGATAGACGAAGATAATTATTTTATAGACCTTTTCGACTCATTTTCTGGATATGAAAATGAATCAGATTTAGAAGGAAATGAAATGAATAATTATGGTCCTGGTACAAGAGACAGTGATGAAATATCAACCGACAGTGAAAATGACGAAAATCTGCCACCTACAAATGAAAGCCAAGGTGTCAAAAGGAGGTGGAGACAGCGAAGTGACCCAGGTGATGAGTGGGAGTGGGCTGCCAGTAATTTCCAGCCCAGAGATTTCATATTTGACAGCAGTGGCAGTGGCATTACGTCGAAATGTAATGTGAATGAAAATTCAAGTTTTGAATTTTTCGACAACGAATTTATGGGGCTGATTGCTGAAGAGACAAACCGTTATCAGAGATTCCTTGTTGATACGCTAGGAGATGCAGTGCCAAAGTATTTGCGAAAATTTGCTCAGGTTACTTTGGAGGAAATGATACGGTTCCTTTGTGTGATTATGATCATGTCGCATATAAGTAAACATCGCATCGTAGATTACTGGACTACGCTTGAGACATTCGAGACAAAAGGAGTGAGAAGGAAGGCTGATGGCGAGGGACAGATTTCTTCAAATTCTACGGGTTCTACATTTCGTTGATAATTCACAGGAAACAAGCCCAGATAACAAACTAAAAAAATGAAACCTGTGCTCGACAGTGTGCGTAGAAAATTCCGGGAAAAATTTCAACCTTTCCAGGATTTATGCATAGATGAAAGTTTAATGTTATGGAAGGGAAGGCTAAGTTTCAAGCAGTACATTCCAGATAAAAGAAGTCGATCTGGAGTGAAAATATTTGAACTTTGTGATGCCAAAACGGATTATACTGGAAAAGATACAGAGATATTGGTAGATGAGGATCTAGGGGTATCTGGTTCCGTATCTCGGAAAACCTCACATCCTGTATTTCGATAATTGGTATTGCAGCCCAAAACTGCTCAAGTATTTGGGTGACAACGAAACAGGAGCATGTGGAACAGTCCGGAAAAATAGGAAATTTATGCCTAAATTTCCTGATGTGAACAAATCTGAGATTTCGTCTCAAAACTGCATTGGAATATTAGGTTTAAAATGGCAGGATAACAGGATAGTTTATATGTTATCTTCAGTACATGAAAATATAATGGTAGACTGTGCAAAAAGGTGTCGACTAGGGGAATTTGTGCAAAAACCTGCATGCGTTGTTGACTATAATAAGAAAATGAGGATTGTGGACAAGAACGACATGCTTATTAGTTCTGTGAAGTGTATCCGTAAAACCACGAGATGGTACATAAAACTATTTTTCCGTCTGCTTGATATGATACTAGTAAACTGTCATCACTTGCATGTTACTGGCAAGAAAGGGTCATATTTACAGTTTTCAAAGTCAGTCGTTCTGCAGTTGATTGAAAGGTACCCTCCAGCACCTAACAAGATAATTACCTGCACCGTAATAACGCAGCCAAGGCGGCTAACAGAAAGACACTTTCCTGATCCAGTTCCCTCAATCGAAAAACAACTGCGACCTAGACTAAGAAAGGCCAGCAGACATATTTCATGTGTAAAGATTGCAATGTAGGACTATGTGTCGCTCCTTGTTCCAGAGAATACCACACGCTTCTGAATTACTAGAATTCTGTCGTAAAAGTTTTGTCAAGATTATTATGTTCAGCTTGTAAGAATATTCAGATTCATAACCATTTGTTATTCACATTGTTTGATTTCATTCAACTTATGTCATAAAAGCTTCTTCCAATGATATTGAGTGTTATGTGTTTATACATTTTCTGATTTTGTTTTTTTATCTACAGCAAAAAGATTTTTGTAAAAATAAATGTTGAAATTTATCCGTATTATCGTTTTCTTCATCAAATTATGACTTTAGTCTTTAGTCATAGAGAGAGAGAGAGAGAGAGAGAGAGAGAGAGAGAGAGAGAGAGAGAGAGAGAGAGAGAGAGAGAGAGAGAGTAAATTACTATTTTGCGTTTAATGTTCCTTTTCTGTCCTTTGAAGACTGGATACCATAAAATATAACATGAGTGGTATTGATGATTTATGATATATGAGAATAATAATAACATTATAATAACAGTTACCATGAGATTAATGAATATAGAAAATGTTGTTGTTATTATTATTATTATTATTATTATTATTATTATTATTTATATTATTATTATTATTATTATTATTATTATTATTATTATTATTATTATTATTATTATTATTATTATTATTATTATTATTATTATTATTATTATTATTATTATTATTATTCAGAAGATGAACCCTATCCATATGAAACAAGCCCACAGGGGTAACTAACTTGAAATTCAAGCATCCTAAGAAAATGGTGTTCATTCGAGTGAAATAACAGAAGGTGGTAGGAAATACAGAAAGAGGAGATCAGCTATTAGAAAAACAGATATACTAACAAATTAATAAATAAATAAAAAGGTAAACAAAGTATTAAAATACAAGATGTATTGCATAAGGGTAGTAATGCATTACATTCACTTGAACTTTTGAAGTTCCGTTTGCAACACATCCTCAGTAGAGAGGCTGTTCCACAGTCCTAAGGCGTGAGGAATAAAGGTCCCTTGGAACTGAAAAGTTCGAAAGCGAGGTACATTTACTGCATATTGATGCTGCTGTTCAGCGAATCTGGTTGCCCTCTCTCGGCAGCAACAGGGGATCAGGGATCAACTGAGAATGTGAAAGATATGTCAAAATACAACTTATGAAAAAGTGACAAACAAGAGACCATCCGTCTATGGTCCAAGGCATAGCTACCAAAGAAACCTTCCACCTCGAACCACTCTAAAAGATATAAATCTCTGGCAGAAGCGCTTAGACATCTACACCGGAGAACAGTATCCCAGTAAAGGAAGGACAAATTACCTAAAAAATGTTGCACTGATTTAATCACTCATATAAATATATGAGGACTTAAGAACAATACCCAACTTTCATGCGGCATTTGCTGACATTTTCATTAGATTTTCTCAAAAATAAGATGTGAGTAAAAAGGTACCACTAGAATAGTTGAAGGAAAAGAAAAATATCTGCAGAAAATTATAACAGAATAAAACGATCTACAAAACCCTACAACTTCCCGCATACTGGTTCAAAAACAATTAAACAAATTCCAAAATGTTAGTGATTAAATATATATATATATATATATATATATATATATATATATATATATATATATATATATATATATATATATATATATATATATATATATATATTTATATATATATATATATAATCAGAAAGCTACAAACGTCCTTTAATATCCAATTCACTCTACCTCGGAAGTAATATATTTTCATATATGTTACCGAAGGGGAATTTTTAGTTGATAATAAGTCCACCGTCCCGTGGGGTCGAACCAGCGACGGACGAGGAATCAGGACTACAGTGACACACTAACCAGTCGGCCACAAGAGAGGTATAAGTGAATACCATCTCCCATCAACTCACCCGTCGAACTCAGGTGTTTTGCGTTTGGAGACGATATCCACCCACCTCTGCCATGTTGACCGTGTAGTGCGTTTGTCGCACGTAGCCATATTATGACTATTTATCACATCACCGTGATTCATATACAATCAGAAAGCTACAAACGTCCTTTAATATCCAATTCTCTCTACCTCGGAAGTAATATATTTTCATATATGTTACCGAAGGGGAATTTTTAGTTGATAATAAGTCCACCGTCCCGTGGGGTCGAACCAGCGACGGACGAGGAATCAGGACTACAGTGACACACTAACCAGTCGGCCACAAGAGAGGTATAAGTGAATACCATCTCCCATCAACTCACCCGTCGAACTCAGGTGTTTTGCGTTTGGAGACGATATCCACCCACCTCTGCCATGTTGACCGTGTAGTGCGTTTGAAAATGAGAAAATAAAAATAAATCAATAAATAATAATAAATAAATAAATATAAATAAATAAAAATAAATAAATAAATAAATAAAAAATTAAAAAATATAAATAGAAAAATAAATGAATAAAAATAAATAAATAAATAAAAATAAATAAAAAATAATACATAAATTAAAATAAATATATAAATAAAAAAATTAATGAATAAAAATAAATAAATAAATAAATATAAATAAATAAATAAATGAATATAAATGAAAACAGATAAATACATAAATAGATAAATAAAAATAAATAAAAAAATAATAAAAAGAGATAAATAAATAAAAAATAAATAAATAAAAATAAATAAATAAAAGTAAATAAATAAAATAAATAAATTAAAATAATTAAAAATAAATAAATAATTGAAAATATATGTATATAAATAAAAAAATAATTACAAAAAATAAATAACTAATAATAAATAAATAAAAAAAAATAAATTAATAAATAAAAATTAATATATAAATAAACATAAATTAATAAACAAAAATAAATAAATAAATAAATAAATAAAATGAAAATAAATAAATAAAATATATTAAATAAAATAAAAATAAATAAAAAAATGAAATTAAATAAATTAATAAAAAAATAAACAAATAAAAATAAATTAATAAAAATAAATAAAAAATAGAACTATATAAATAAATAAAAATAAATTAAAATAAATAAATAGAAATGAATAACTAAATAAAAATAAATAAATAAATAAATCAGTGAAAACAAATAAAAATAAATAAAAATAGATAAATAAATAAAATAATTAAAAAAGAAATAGTAAAATTAAATAACCCTTGTTTATTTATTTAGTTCTATTTATTTATTTATTTGTATTAATTTATCTTTATCTATTTATTTTAATTTATTTATTTTTTATTTTTATATATTTTTTATTTGTATATATTTATTTATTTATTTATTTATTAACTTTTATTTCATTATTTATTTTTATTCATTTATTTTCAATTATTTTTAATTATTTTTTATTTTTATTTATTTATTTTTATTTATTTATTTTTTTATTTTTATTTATTTATTTATTTTTATCCATTTATTTTTTTTATTTATTTATTGTTATTTATTTGCTCATTTATTTATTTTTATTTATTTATTTTATTTATTTATTTATTCTTTTTTTATTTTCATTTATTTTCATATATTTAATTATTTATGTTTATTTATTTTTGTTTATTTATTAATTTTTATTTATTTAGTTTTATTTATTTATATTTATTTATTAATTTATTTTTATTTATTTATTTTTTGTATATTTTTTTATTTATTTTTATTTATTTCTTTATGTTTTCTATTTTTATTTATTTATTTATCTATTTTTATTTATTTATTTATTTATATTTATGTATGTATTTTTAAATTTATTTTTCATTTATTTATGTATTTTCATTTATTTTTATTTATTTATTTACCTATCTTTATCTACTTATTTATTTTTATTTATTAATTTTTTTTATTTATTTATTTATTTTTATTTATGTATTTATTTTTTTATATTTATTTTTATTCAAATATTTATTTTTATTTATTTATTTATTTTTAATTATTAATTTTTTCATTTATTTATTTATTATTATTTATGTATTTATTTTTCTTATTTATTTTTAGTTATATATTTATTTTTATTTAATTATTTATTTTTTATTTATATTTTCCTAATTATGTATTTTTATTTATTTCTTTATTTTTATTTATGAATTTATTTATATTTATTTATTTATTAGTAATTACTGATTTATTTTTATTTATTAATTTTAATTTATTTTCTTTCATTTATTTATTTATTTTTATTTTCTTATTTATTTTCATTTATTCTTATTTATTTTTTATTTATTTTTATTTATTTTTATTTATTCTTATTTATATATTTATTTATTTTTATTAATTTATTTATTTTTATTTATTTATTTTCATTTTTTATTTATTAGTTTTTATTTATTTATTTATTTTTATTTCTTTTATTTCATTTATTTTTGTCATCTATTTATTTTCACTTATTTATTTTTTTTTATTTATTTATTTTCATTTATTTTTTTATTTATTCTTATTATTTTATTTATTTGTTTATTTTTATTTATTCATATTGTAAATTTGTTATTTATTTATTTTATTTATTTTTATATAATTATTTATTTCTATTTATTAATTTTCATTTATTTTATTTGTTTATTTATTTATTTATTTATTTTTTTTATTTTATTCATTTATTTATTTTTATTTTTTTATTTATTAATTTGTTTTATTTATTTTTTTATTTATTAATTTATTTAATTTTATTTATTAATTTATCTATTTTTTATTTATTTATTTTCATTTTTTTATTTATTTTTTTATTTGTTTTTATTTATTTATTTTCATTTATTTTTATTTATCTATTTTCATTTATTTATTTTTTTTAATTTCTTTTATTTATTTATTTATTTATTTTTATTTATTTATTTGTTTTTATTTTATTTATTTTTATTTATTTCTTCCTTTTTTATTGATCTTTATTCATTTATTTTTTATTTATTTATATTTATTTATTTATTTATTTATTTTTATTTACTTATTTTTTTTTTTATTTTATTCATTTATTTATTTTTATTTATTTATTTATATACTTATTTATATTCATTTATTTCTATTTATTTATTTATTTATTTTTATGTATTTATTTAATTATTTAGTTTTTCATTTATTTATTCATTCTTATTTATGTATTTATTTTTATTTATTCATTTTTGTTTATTTATTTATTTTTTATTTATATATTTTTAATTATTTATTTTCGTTTATTTATTTATTTATTTTTATTTATATATTTATTTATATTGATTTATTTATTGTTACATATTTATATATTTTCATAATTTATTATTTATTTGTTTTTCTTTACCTGTTTATTTTTATTTATTTATTTATTTTCATTTATTTTTATTTATTTTTATTTATATTTTTTTATTTTTATATATATTTTTTATTTTATCTATTTATTTTTATTTATTTATTTTTGTTTATTTAATTTCATTTTTATTTATTTTTATTTATTTATTAATTTTTATTTTTATTCATTTTTGTTTTAATTTATTTATTTAATTTTTTCATTTATTTTTAAATATTTTTTAAATTTATTTATTGATTTTTATTTCTTTATTGATTTTTATTATTTTTTATTGGTTTATTTACTTTTATTTATTTTTTTATTCTCATTTTTTTTGTTTATTTCTTTTTATTAATTTTTTTATTATACGTTTATTTTTATTTATTTAGTTATTATTTTTTATATATCTTAATTTATTTATCTATTTATTTTTATTTATTTTTTATTTATTTATTTATTTTTATTTATTTACTTTTTTTGTTTATTTTTATTTATTTGTTAATTTTTATTCATTTATTTTTATTTATTTATTATCTATTTATCTTATTTTATTTATCTTATTATTTATTAATTTTTAATTTTTTAATTATTTATTTTTTATTTTCATTTATATATTTTAATTCATTTTTTATTTATTTATTTTCACCTTTTCTATTTATTTATTCATTTATTATTATTTATTAGTTTTTTCATTTATTTATATATCTTTATTTATTTATTTTTTTATCTATTTAAATTAATTTTTTATTTATTTATTTATTTTTTTTATTTATTTACTTTTAATTATTTATTCATCTTTATTTTTTTTTATTTTTTATTTATTATCTTTATTTATTTTTATTTATATATTTATTCATTTTTATTTATTTAATTTCATTTATTTTTATTTATTTATTTAATTTCATTTATTTTTATTTATTTATTTTTATTTATTTATTTTTTTAATTGTTTATTTATTTTTATTTCTTTATTTTTTATTTTTATTTTGTTTATTTTACTTATTCAATGGTTTTTATTTATTTATTAAATTTTCTTTTTTCTTTTTTATTTATTTTTTCATTAATTTTTTTATGTTTATTTATTTTTTTTCTATTTACCTATTTAACTTTTTTGTTTATTTATTTATTTTTAGTTATTTATTTATTTTTATTTATTTTTTATTTTTATTCATTTTTGCTATTTATTTATTTCTTTTTTATTGTTTTTATTTATTTACTTTCATTTATTTATTTCTTTTTATTTATTTTTTAATATTTATTTATTTATTTTTATTTATTTATTTATTTTTATGGATTTATTTATATTGATTAATTTTCATTTATTAATTATCTCTTTTTATTTATTTATTTATATATTTTTATTTATTTATTTTTATTTATTTATTTTACTCATTTATTTATAAATTTTTATTTATGAATTTTTATATATTTATTTATTTTATTTATTTATTTTCATTTTTTATATTTATTTATTTTCATTTGTATATTTTTATTTTTTAATGTTTATTTATTTATTTATTTTAATTTCTTAAATTATTTTTATTTATTTATTTTCATTTAGCTTTATTTATTTATTTTTATTGATTTGTTTTTATATATTTATTTATATTTAAATAATCTATTTTTTATTTAATTACTATAATTTATTTATTTTTATTTATTTATTTTCCTTTTGTTTTTATTTATTTATTTATTTATTATTATTATTTATTTATTTATTCTTATTTATTTATTTTCATTTATTTTTATTTATTTATTTTTCGTTATTTTTTATTTTTCTTTATTTTTCTTTGTTTAATTTTTTTATTTTTATTTACTTATTTGTTTTTATTTTTGTTAATTTATTTTTTCATTTATTTATTTATTTTTTTAATATTTTATTTTTACATATTTATTTATTTTTATCATTTCATTTATTTTTATTTATTTTTATTTATTAATTTATTTTTATATATTTATTTTCATTCATTTTTCTTATTTATTTTTTTTAATTTATTTATTTATTTTCATTTATCTATATTTATTTATTTATTTTTTATATTTATTTATATCTTTTTTATTTTTATTTATTTATTTATTCTTATTTAAATATTTTTTATATAATTTTTTTCATTTATGTATTTAACTTTATTTTTAATCGTTTATTTTTAGTTTTATTTATTTGTTGATTTATTAATTATTTTTAGGCATTTTCTTATCATTTATTTAGTTTTACTTAATTTTATATATTTAGATTTAGTTATTTTTATTCTTTTTTTTCATTTATTTTATTTTATTTTTATTGATTTTTATTTATTTTCATAAATATTATTTTTTTTATTTAGTTTATATTATTTTTCATTTACTTACTTTTATTTATATATCGTAATTTCATTTATTTTTCTTTATTTATTGGTTTATTTTTAGTAAATTATTATTTTTTTATTATATTATTTTTATTTATTATTTGTTTATTTACATTGATTTTTATTTATTTATTTTATTTATTCTTTTTTATTTATATTTACTTATTTATTCAAGTAAAAATTCAACTTTAAAAATGACCTAAAAAAAGGAATAAGAATGTAGCATGAAAGTTTCAGAAAAATATGTCAATTTTGAATACAATATTATTATGAAGTATAATGGATGAATTTAGTTAACTTTTAACTACGTATAACCGAGTCCTATTAACAAAAATCCTTAAAAATACAATCAATATTTAAATGAAAAATCAATTTCAAAAATCACCTAAAAGTTTGAAAATTAATATATAAAAATCAACGTGAAAAATCACTTAAAAAATACAAAAGAATGAAACATAAAAGCTTTAGGCTTGTTTAAATTTGAAAATAAATTAAGAATAATACAATATTTTATATTAACCCTTTGTATTGTTTTTACATTTATTTTCAACGTGTTTGTTTTAATTTTCATCTTATTTCATTTCATATGTTTTATTTTGATTTTATTAAATTTTTTATTTAATTATTGTTTTTGTTTTTTTATTTACTTGTATCAATTTTGGAGGTGATTTTTTAAATTGATTTTTCATTTAAATATTGATTGTATTTTGCTAAATTCATCCGTTACAAAGAGGTAAAAAATTCAAAATGATATTGTATTCAAAATTGACATCTTTTTCTAAAACTTTCAAGTTACATTCTTATTCCTTTTTTTTTAGTTCATTTTTAAAGTTAATTTTGTACTTGAATAAATAAGTAAATATAAATAAAAAAAATAAATAAATGAAAAAAAAATGAATGTAAATAAACAAATAAAAAAATAATAAAATAAAAAAATAATAAATAAGAATATAACATTTACTAAAAATAAATCAATAAATAAAGAAAAATAAAGGAAATTCAGATATATAAATAAAAGTAAGTAAATGAAAATTAATATGAACTATATAAAAATGACTAATATGTATGAAAATATATAAATAAAAATAAAAAAAAAATAAATTTAAATAAATGAAAGTAAAAAAATAAAAAAAAATAATCTAAGTAAATAAAATTAAGTAAAACTAATGAAAAAATAAGAAAATGCCTATAAAGAATTAAAGAATCAACAAATAGATAAAAATTAAACGATTAAAAAAAGTTAAATAAACAAATTAAATAAATAAATAAAAATAAACAATTAAATAAAAATAAATAAATAAAAATAAATAAAA
>JANJGK010000287.1:717500-722500 GCA_039081455.1 Macrobrachium rosenbergii | reverse complement strand
TGTCTATTTATTAATTTTTATTTATTTAGTTTCATCTATTTATAATTTTTTATCAATTTATTTTTATTTATAAATTTTTTCTTATTTTATTTATTTATAATTATTTCTTTATTTTTCATCTATTTTTATTTATTCATTTATTTGTTTTTTTTATTTATTTTTATTTATTATTTATTTTTATTTATGTATTTATTTCATTTATTTTTTTTTATTTATTTATGTCTTTTTTATTTTTTTATTTTTTTATTTTAATTAATTTATTTTTTATTTATTTATTTATCTTTATCTACTTATTTTATTTATTTATTTATCTTTATCTGCTTATTTATTTATTTTTATTTATTAATTTTTTAATTTATTTATTTAGTTTTCTTTATTAATTGTTTTCATTTATTTATTTTTATTTTTGTATTTATTTATTTTATTTTTTTATTTTTATTTAAATTATTATTTTGATTTATTTATTTAATTCTAATTATTATTTTTTTTCACTTATTTATCTATTATTATTTATGTACTTTTTTAATTTTTATTTATATATACGAGTATATATATTTTTTAATTATTTATTTTTTTATATTTTCTTAATTATTTACTTTTATTTATTTCTTTACTTTTATTTATTAATTTACTTGTATTTATTTATTTATTTATTAATAATTTTTTATTTATTTATTCATTTATTTTCTTTCATTTATTTATTTTTTTATTTATTTATTTTCTCATTCATTTTTATTTATATTTATTCATTTCTTTTTATTCTTCTTTATTTTAATTTATATTTATTTATATATTTATTTATTTATTTTTATTTAATTATTTTTATTGTTTTTTTACTATTTTTTATTCATTTGTTTTTATTTGTTTATTTATGTTTATTCATTTATTTAAATTTTTTTTATTAATTTTTATTTATTTATTTTTTTGTATTTCTTTAATTTCACTTATTTTTTATTTTTTTATTTTCATTTATTTATTTTCACTTGTTTATTTCTTTTTATTTATTTATTTATTTATTTATATTTATTTGTTTTCATTCATTTTTATTTATTTATTTTTATTATTTTATTTATTTGTTTATTTTTATTTATTTATTTTTTAAATTTTTTATTTATTTATTTTTATTTATTTGTTTAATTTTTATTTATTTATTTATTTCTATATAATTATTCATTTATATTTTTTTATTTTCATTTATTTTTATTTTTTATTTATTTTTATTTATTTATTTTTTTTAATTTATTTATTTATTTATTTTTATTTATTTTTATTTTTTTATTTTTTTATTTATTTATTTATTTAGTCATTTATTTAATTTTATTTATTTATTTATCTATTTTTTATATTTTATTTTTTTATTTATATAATCTTTTTCATTTATTTATTTATTTGTTTTTATTTATTTATTTTCAATTACTTTTATTTTTTTTATATTATTTTTATTTAATTACTTTCATTTATCTATTTTTATTTATTAATTTTTTATTTATTTATTTGTTTTTATTTATTTTTTTATTTCTTTTTATTTCTTTTTTATTGATTTTTATTAATTTATTTTCCATTTATTTATATTTATTTATTTATATATTTTTATTTATTTGTTTTTTATTTTTTCCTTTATTTATTTTTATTTATTTATTTACTTATCTATATTAATTTATTTTTATTTATTTATTTACTTATCTATATTCATTTATTTTTATTTATTTATTTATTTATTTATTTATTTATCTTCATTTATTTATCTAATTATTTATTTTTTCATTTATTTATTTACATTGATTTATTTATTATTATTTATTTTTATATTTTTATTAATTTATTTTCATTTATTTATTTATTGGTTTTTATAGTATTTTTATATTTTCATTAATTTATTTTCATTTATTTATTTATTGGATTTTCTGTACTTATTTATTTTTATTTATTTTTTTTAATTTATTTTTATTTATATATTTATATTGATTTATTGTGGAGCATCACTATATTGTGATCGAAAATAATGATTAAAAAGCCACAATAATATAATTGATAAATTGTATATTTTAAGACATAAAAATATACAAGAAAGGGGATAAAAACGAGGGAGCTTTCGACCGTTTGCGCAACGGTCCTCTTCAGCCAACTGAATCAAAATACTAGTTTTTCTTATTAAAAAGACACGTTTAAAAGAATTTTAGTGATACTCGATCCAAGAAAACATCGAACTCTCTTTCAGTGTGGACTAGGCAGTTATGTAATGGCAGTTTCCCCGTATCTGTGGGCCAACCGTCGTGATCTTCTTAATGGCTGTCGTTCGAGCGTACGGTGCTCATCACGGGTGACTAGGTGGTTCGTGGGTAGAGAACGACTTTCAGCATCGGTGCCTGTTGTTTCTGCGACAAATGCCACTTCGACAACCTGTGCGGGGAGATATGAGGAAGACACAGTATCAGGGGCCTCGAGAAACTGCCTGAAATTTAATTTTATGGAATGACAGACTAGCCTGTCTGTATGTAGGTCCTCCTGCGTAAAGGCTTTATTGCCATCTAATGTATTGCAAATATTTATCAAAGCCCCCTCCACTACCCTTCTATGGCCTACGTGACTACTTCTATATATAGTATTAGCTCCCTCCCAATCCATGACGTGATTATTCTCCCAACAATGTTTAGCAATAGCGCTGTTTTGAGCGAAGTCCCTAACCGCTTTTTTATGTTCTTGCAATCTGATGTTCTTCCCTCTACCTGTCTCCCCAAAATAAAATAAATTACAGAGCTTGCATTTTATAGAATATACTCCTATGTCTCTCTTGTTACTATCACTATTAATTCTGTGGCTATTATTTTTATTGAATTTGGATTTGATTGAGTTTTCAAATGAGAAAGCTACTTTAACATTACCTGTACTATTGATTAACTGGGCTGTTGATTTTAGTTTTTTGTGATATGGAAGCGTTATGAATCTCTTGCTGTGATCAGTCTGCTTGAGTGAAGGGTTGTAAAACTTTTTCTTAGCCTTAGACAGAGCATCCTCAATAAAATGGGTAGGGTAACTCAACTTGCTAAAAGTATTTCGAATATGTGCAATTTCATCATCTAAATATTGTGGGTCACAAACCTGAAGAGCCCTGGCAGCCATGTTTACAATGATATTTTTCTTTATCTGTATGCTGTGATAGGAATAAAAATGAACATATAATTCTGCATTAGTCGGCTTTCGGTAAACCGAGAATTCAAACTTCTTTGTGTTTGGGTTGTGAAAAACTAGGACATCCAAAAAAGGTAATCTGTGCTCTGATTCCTGTTCAGAAGTGAACTTGATTTGTTGTATCTGTCTGTTAACAAACTCTACTAGTTCATTGAATAGATCGTCATCATGGAGGAAAAGAATGAAAATATCGTCAACATAGCGAACCCAAAATATAGGTTTAAACCGAGACGGGCAAGAACTCAGAATAGTCTCCTCTAAGAACTCCATGCAGATATTAGCCAAAACAGGGGAGAGGGGGGATCCCATTGCTACTCCAGATCTTTGTTCATATGCATCCCCATTGAAAGTGAAAACAGTGGACTCTACGCACAGTTTAATGAGGTCAAGAAATACTTCGGTGGGGAGTGGGCATAAACTTGGGTCATTATCAAACTTAACACGTAATTTTTCAAGCACATAGCCAAGAGGGACATTGGTAAATAAAGAGGTGACATCCAGACTATACATTTTCCCCGAAAAGCCATCCAACGCCCTTAATCTCTGAATGAAATCATCCCTGTGTCTGATATGTGCGGAGGATATAGTGCCTACCAAAGGGGCAAGTTGCTTGGCAAGCCACTCAGCTAACAAGGATTGGGGGGCACCACACGTAGCTACAATGGGTCGTAAGGGACATCCAGTTTTATGTACTTTAGGGATCCCGTAGAAGTAAGGAAGGTTGGGTGTTTTGCCCAATATTGGTAATTCTAGTTGCAATATCTCTAACTTTTTTGTTGAATGAATTTTGTACTACATTGATAGAAGGCACTTTATTTAACCTTATATAAGTATCACTATCATTTAGTAATCTTAATGCTTTAATATTATTTATTTTCATTTATTTATATTTATTTATTTATTTTTAATATTTATTAATTTATTTATTTTTTTTTATTTATTAATTTTTTTCATTTAAATATTTTTTTATTATTTATTTTTATTTATTTTTTTAAGTTAATTTTCAAACGTTTATTTTTAGTTTTATTTATTTGTTGATCATTAAAATACTTTTTAGGCATTTTCTTATTTTTTATTTAGTTTTACTTAATTTTATATATTTAGATTTATTTATTTTTATTTTTTACTTTCATTTATTTTAATTTATTTTTATTGATTTTTATTTATTTATTTTCATGCATATTTGTTATTTTGATTTAGTTTATATTATTTTCCTTTTATTTACTTCTATTTATATATCTTAATTTCATTTATTTTTCTTTATTTATTGATTGATTTTTAGTAAATGTTATATACTTATTTATTATTTCTTTTATTTTATTATTTTTATTTTTTTATTTGTTTATTTACATTGATTTTTATTTGTTTATTTTTATTTATTCATTTTTTAAATTTATATTTACTTATTTATTGAAGTCAAAATTCAACTTCAAAAATTTCCTAAAAAAAGGAGTATGAATGTAACATGAAAGTTTTAGAAAAATATATCAATTTTGAATACAATATTATTATGAATTTTGCTCTCTTCATAATGAATGAATTTAGTTTAACTTTTATCTTTGTATAACCGAGTCGTATTTATAAAAAAAAAGCGTTAAAAATACAATCAATATTTAAATGAAAAATCAATTTCAAAAATCACCTAGAAATTGGAAAATTAATATATCATATAAAAAGCTAAAAATTTTTAAATTTTAATGCAATGTTTTTGGGAATTTTGCCCTCTTTTTCGTGAATGATTTTAGTTCAATGTTTTCTGATATATTATTATTATTATTTACCATTGTTGATTTATATTTGTATTTGTAATT
>JANJGK010000287.1:692500-700000 GCA_039081455.1 Macrobrachium rosenbergii | reverse complement strand
TGTTATTTATTTATTATTATTTATTTTTTTATTTTTTTATTCATTCTTATTTATTAATTTTTATTTATGTATTTATCGTTTTCGATTTATTTTTTCTTTATTTTTATTTATTTATGTTTATTATTTTATTGATTTTAACTATTTATTTTCAATTATTTATTTTTATTTATTTTATTTATTTCTTTTAATTTTATTTATTTATTTATTATTAGGTATTTATTGTTTATTTATTTACTTTTATTTATTTATTTATTTTTTATTATTCTTTATTTCTTTTTAATTTCTATTTATATTTAATTTTATTTATTTTTCGTAATATTTTTATTTATTTTTTTTTATTTGTTTGTTTATTTTTTTATTTTTTTTCGTTAATCATTTTTATTTAGTTTTCGTTATTTGTTTGATTATTTATTTTTAATTTTTTATTTATTTAATTTTTTTTTTAAATTTTATTTATTTATTTTTTATTTCTTTTATTTATTCATATTTATTTTTATTCATTTTTATTTTTATTTTATTTTATTCATTTATTTATCTTTATTAATTTATTTTTATTTTATTTTCATTTTTTATTTATTTTTATTAATTTTTATTTATTTATGTATTCTTACTCATTTATTATCATTTATTTTTATTTATTTATTTTATTTATTTGTATTTTTTATATATTTTCATTTATTATTTTTATTCATTATTTGTAATTTATTTTCTTTTTTTTATTTTGTGTATATTTATTTTATCGTTTTTTTATTTATTTATTTTTATTTATTAATTTTTTATTTAATTTTATTTATTTATTTATTTATTTTTATTTATTTATTTATTTTTAATTATTTATTTTTTATTTATTTTCATTTATTTATTTAATTTTTCACATATTTATTTATTTTTATTAATTTATTTTTTATTCAATTTTATTATTTATTTTTTCATTTATATATTTTTTTATTTTTTATCTTTTTTATTTTTATTTATTTATTTATATTATTTCATTTATTTTTATTTATTTATTTTTTTATTTATTTTTTATTTATTTATTTATTTGTCTTTATTTTTATTTATTTATTTTTTTATTTATTAATTTTATTATTTATTTTTAAAATTTATTTCTTTTTACTTATTTCATTTATTTCTTTATTATTTATTTATTTATTTATTTTTATTTAATTATTTATTTTACTTTTATTTTTATTTATTTCATTAACTTTATTTTTAATCATTTATTTTTATTTTTATTTATTTGTTGATTTTTAATACTTTTTAGGCATTTTCGTATTTTTTATTTAGTTTTACTTAATTTTATTTATTTAGATTTCTTTATTTTTATTTTTTACTTTCATTTATTTTAATTTATATTTATTGATTTTTATTTATTTATATTCATACATATTATTTTTTTTTTAATTTGGTTCATATTATTTCTCATTTACTTCCTTTAATTTATTTTTCTTGATTTCTTTTATTTTTCCTTATTTATTGATTTATTTTTAGTAAATGTTATATACTTATTTATTATTTTTTTATTTTATTATTTTTATTTTTTATTATTTTTTTTATTTTTGTTTATTTACATTCATTTTTAATTATTTATATATATATATATATATATATATATATATATATATATATATATATATATATATATATATATATATATATATATATATATATATATATATATATATATTTATTTATTTATCTATTCAGTAAGACATCAACTTCAAAAATTACATAAAAAAAGGAATAAGAATGTAACATGAAAGTTTTAGAAAAATATGTCAATTTTGAATTTAGTTTAAATTTTAACTTCTTATAACCGAGTCCTATTTAGAAAAATAGTTAAAAATACTATCAATATTTATAAGAAAAATTAATTTCAAAAATCAGCTCAAAATAGGGAAATGAATATATCATATAAAAAGCTGAAAAAAATTAATTTTTAATACAACATTTTCTGGAATTTTACCCTTTTTTTCGTGAATGATTTTAGTTCAACGTTTTCTGATATATTCTTATTATTATTTTCCATTGTTGTTTTATATTTGTATTTCTAATTTTTATATTTAATTCAAATGACAAATACCATTTATTTACCAATGAAGAAAATTATGATATAAGTATGTAAAAAAAAACAAAAACAATAAATAAATAAAAAATTAAATAAAATCAAAACAAAACACATGAACCGAAAAAAGATGAAAATTAAAACAAACACGTTGAAAATAAATGTAAAAATAACACAAAGGATTAATATAAAAGATTGTATTATTCTTAATTTTTTATTCAAATTAAAAAACACCTAAAGCTTTTATGTTTCATTCTTTTATCTTTTTTTAAGTCATTTTTGAAGTTGATTTTTTACTTAAATATTGGATGTTTTTAACGGACATTTTTTTTATATATTTCTCTTAACTAAAATCAGTCATAAAAAGAGGACAAAACTCCTAAAAAATATTGTATTCAGATTTAAATATTTTTGACACTTTTTACATATTTCATTATTTTTAATTTCTTAATGATTTTAAAATTGATTTTTGACTGAAATCTTGATATCTTTCGTAGTTTTACCCTCTTGTTGAAAACTGATTTTAGTTAACCTTTTAAGGATATATTCTCATAACAAAGATTTATGGAAAAAAATCTCTGTTAAAAACAATGCAGATAAAATTAAAGACTAAATGATCATATACGTTTTGCATATAAAAATACTGATAAAAGGCAGTCAAGATTTCAGTCAAAAATCAATTTAAAAAATCATTAAGAAACGGAAAATAAAGGAAATATGTAGAAAGTTTAAAAAAATATTTCAATTACAATACAATTTTTGGGGGGAGTTTTGTCCTCTTTTTGATGACTAATTTTAGTTTACCGTTTACAGATACATTATTATAACAGAATTATATATAAAAAAATTCCGTTAAAAAATAACAATCAATATTTATCTAAAAAATCAACTTCAAAAGTCACCTAAAAAAAGGGGGAAAAATTGTTACATAACAAATTTTAGAAAATATTTTAATTTTGAATACAATATTTTTTGGGACATTTTCCCTCTTTATGATCAATGAATTTAGTTTAACTTTTACAGATATATTCTTATAACCGAGTTTAAAAAAATCGTTAAAAAATAAACTTCAAAAATCAACTAAAAAACATTCACCATTTAAGACTATAATCAATTTAATATCATTATAAAAAAAAATAAATGAAGTGTGTATGAAAAATACTGATAAAAGCATTTAAGGTTTCAGTCAAAAATCAATTTAAAAAATCATTAAGAAAAAGAAAATAAATGAAATATGTAAACAGTTTCAAAAATATTTCAAATTGAATACAATATTTTTTTGGAGTTTTGTCCTCTTTTTGATGAATAGTTTTAGTATCGTTTACTGATATATTATAACAACATTATATAAAAAAAACTCCGTTAGAAAAGAATCAATATATGAGTTAAAAATCGACTTCAAAAGTCAACAAAAAACGTTCATGATTTTAGACAAAAATCAATTTAGGAATCATTAAAAAAAAGAAAATAAATGATATATGTAAAAAAGTAAAAAAAAAAATTCAATTTGATTATTATATTTTTCTTAGTTTTGCCCTCTTTTTGATGACTAATTTTACTTTACCATTCACTGATATATTCTTAAGAATATCCTTATGAAATAATCTCCATTCAAAAACAATCAAGGTAAAATTCAAAGCTAAATGGTCAAATGCGTTTTGTATATAAAAATACTGTTATAAACATTCAAGATTTCAGTCAAAAATCAATTTAAAAATCATTAATAAATTAAAGATAATGAAATATGTAAAAAGTATGAAAAATATTTAAATCTGAATACAATATTTTTTTGGAGTTTTGTCATCTTTTTTATGACTGATTTTAGTGTAACAGAATTATATAAAAAATGTCCGTTACAAACATTCAATATTTAAGTAAAAAATCAACTTCAAAAATGACTTAAAACAAGACATTTGCTTCAATTTGAAAAAAAAATTAAGAATAATACAATCTTTTATATTAATCCTTTGTATTATTTTTACATTTATTTTCAACGTGTTTGTTTTAATTTTCATCTTATTTCATTTCATAAGTTTTGTTTTGATTTTATTTATTTTTTTATTTATTTATTGCTTTTGTTTTTTATTTACTTTTATCATAATTTTCTTCATTGGTAAATAAATGAATTTATCAGAAAACGTTGAACTAAAATCATTCAAGAAAAAGAGGGCAACATTCCCAAAAATATTGTATTAAGATTTAATTTTCTTTAGCTCTTTAAATAATATATATTTTTATTTCCTATTTTTAGGTGATTTTTGAAATTGATTTTTCATTTAAATATTGAGTGTTTTTTTTTAATAATTTCTAAGTAGGTCTCGTTTATAAGAAGTTAAAATTTAAACTAAATTCATAAAGAGAACAAAACTTATAATAATATTGTATTCAAACTTGACATATTTTTCTGAAACTTTCATATTACATTCTTATTCCTTTTTTTTAGGTTATTTTTGAAGTTGATTTTTTACTTGAATAATTAAATAAATAAAAAAAAAAATAAATAAAAATAAATGAATAAAAATGAATGTAAATAAACAAATAAAAAAAATAAAATAAAAATAATAAATAAGTATATAACATTTACTAAAAATAAATCAATAAATAAAGAAAAATAAATAAAATTCAGATATATGAATAAAAGTAATAAATGAAAAATAATATAAACTAGAACAAAATATCTATTATATATGAAAATAAATAAAAATCAATTAAAATAAATTAAATAAATGAAAGTAAAAATAAAAATAAATAAATCTAAATAATTAAAATTAAGAAAAATAAATAAAAAATAAGGAAATTACTAAAAAGTATTAAAAATCAACAAATAAATAAAAATAAAAAAAATAAATTTTTTTTAAACAAATGAAAATAAATAAATATGAATAAATAATTAGATAAAAGTAAAAAATTATATAAAAATAATGAATAAATTTATAGATATATAAAAATAAAAAAAAGAAATAAATAAAAAAATAAATAATTAAATAAATTAATAAAAAAAAATGAAATAAATAAATAAATAAATAAAAAAAATAAATAAACAGAAATAAAATAAATGAAAATAAATAAATAAAAAAAATAAATAAATAAAGATAAATAAATATAAAAAATAAATAAAAATAAAAATAAAAAAATAAAATAAAAATAAATGAAAATAAATGAATGAATTTTAAAAATAAATAAATAGAAATAAATAAATAAATAAAAATAAATAAGTAAATATAAATAAAAAAATTAATAAATAAAAATATATGAAAATAAATCAATAAAATAAATAAAAAAATCATAAATAAAAATAAAATAAATAAAAATAAATAAATTAAAATAAATAAATGAATAAATAAAAATAAGTAAATAAATAGAAATAAATATATAAATAAAAATGAATATATAAAAACAAATAAATAAAAATAAATAGAATATAATTAAAAAAATAAATAAAAATAGATAAATAAAAATATATAAATAAAAAAATAAATAAAGAAGGTATATAAATAAAGAGAAATAAAAAAAATAAAAATAAATAAATAAATAAATCAAAATATATAAAAATAAAAAAATAAAAATAAAAAAAATAAAAAATAAATAAATAATTAAAAATAAATGAAAATAAATATATAAAACTAAATAAATAAAAAATAAATAAATAATTAAAAATAAATGAAAATAATTAAATAAAAATAAATAAATAAATAAAGATAAATAAATAAATAAAAATAAATAAACAAATAAATAAATAAAAATGAATAAAAATAAAATAAATAAATAACGAAAAATAAATAAAAATAATGAATAAAAATAAATGAAAATAAATAAATAAATATAAATTAATAATTAATAATAAATAAATAAATAAATAAATAAATAAATAAATAAATAAATAAATAAATAAATAAATAAAAATAAATACCAAAAAATTAATAAGTAAAAATAAATAATTAAAAATAAATAAAAATAGATAAATAAATAAATCGATAAAAATAGATAAATAAATAAATCGGTAAAAATAACTAAATAAATAATAAAAAAATTAAATAAAAATTAATGAAAATAAATAAAAAAAATAAATAAAAATATTTAAAAATAAATAAAAAATAAAAGAAAATAAATAAATAAAAAAAGATAAAAATTAATAAATAAACAAAAAAATCAATAAATATAAATAAATAAAGAAAAATAAATAAATAAAAAGAATTGAAAATAAATAAAAAATATAAAAATAAATAAATAAAATAAAAATAAAAAAATAAATAAAAAAAATAAATAAAAAATATAAATACATAAAATTGAAAAATAAATAAAAACAAAAAATAAATATATAAAAATAAATAAATAAATAAAACAAATAAATAAACTAAAATAAATGATAAAAAATTAATAATTAAAAAGAAATAAATAAAGAAATAAATGAAAATAAATGAATAAATAAATAAAATTATATAATTAATAAAAAATAAAAATAAATAAATAAAATACATAAATAAATAAAAGTAAATAAAAAATAAGTGAAAATAAATGAATAATAAATAAAAATAAATAGAGAAATAATAAAAATAAAAAAAATTAAATGAATAAAAATAAATTAACAAAAATAAATGAAAAAAATTAAATAAAAATAAATAATTAAATAAAAATAAAAAAAAATCAATAAATGAATAAAAACAAATAAATAAATAAGAGTAAATAAGTATATAAATAAAAAAATAATTAAATTTGAATAAATAAATAAAAGAAAATATATAAATAAAAATAAATAAATAAATTAATAATAAAAATAAATAAATAAGTACAACTAAATGAAATTAAATAAATGAAAATAAATAAATAGATAAATAAAAATTAAAAAAATAAATAAATAAAATAAATAAAGAGATAATTGAAAATGAAAAGAAATAAATGAATAAATAAAAATAAATAAATAAATAAAATCAATAAATAATTAAATAAAAATTGATAAATAAAAATAAATAATTAAAAATAAAAAAAAATAAGATAAAAGAAAATAAATAAATAAAAATAAGTAAATAAATAAAAATAAATAAAAATAAGGAAATAATTAAAATTAATAAATAAATAGAAAATAAATAATTAAATAAACAAATAAAAATATATAAATAAAAAAAATAGATAAATAAATAAAAATAAATAAAATTAAAGAAATTAATGAAAAAAAATAAATAATTAAAAATTAACAAATAAATAAAAATAAAAAATAAATAAAAGTATTAAACATAATAAATAAATAAAAACAAATAAGTAAATAAAAATAAATAAATAAAAATAAACAAATAAATAAGAAAAAATAAATAAATAACAATAAATGAATAAACAAATAATAACAAATAAAAATAAATAAATAAGTACAAAATAAATTAATAAATAAATAAAAATAAATCAAAATAAATAATTAAAATAAATAAATAAATATAATTAAA
>JANJGK010000287.1:675000-685000 GCA_039081455.1 Macrobrachium rosenbergii | reverse complement strand
AAATAAAAAATAAATAAATAAATCGAAATAGATAAAGAAATAAATGAAAATAAATATATAAATAAAAAATCAATATATAAAAATAAATAAATTAATAAAAATAAGAAAAAAATAAATAAAAATAGAAAAATAAATAAATATAAATAGATGAATGAATAAAAATAAATAAAAATAAATAAATTGAAAATAAATTAAAAATATAGAAATAAAAATAAATAAAAATATAGAAATAAAAATAAATAAAAATAAATAAATAAATGAATAAAAATGAAAATAAAGAAACGGAAAATATATTAATAAAAAAATAAAAGAAAGAAAATAAATAAAAAATAAATAAATAAACAAAGATAAAAAAATAAATAAAAATAAAAAAATAATTATAAATAAATATATATATATATAAATAAATGGATAAAAATGAATAAATGAAAATAAATTAATAAAATAATTTAATAAATAAAAATAAATAAAAATAATAAAAAATAAAAATAAATAAAACAAAATAAATAAATAGATATAAATAAATGAAAATAAATAATAAAAATAATAAATAAATAAGAATAAATTAATAAATAGAAAATAAATTAATAATAAAAAAATAAAAATAAATAAATAAAAATGGATAAATAAAATTAAATAAATAGAAATAAATACATAAATAAAAATAAATAAATAAATGAAAATAAATAAATACATAAAAATAAATAGATAAATAAAAATAACTAAATAAATAAAAATAAGTAAATGAAAAAAAATAAATAAAAAATAAATAAATCAAAAATTATTAAATAAAAAATAAATAAGGGAATAAAAATAAATAAAAAAATGAAAAAATAATAAATTAATAAAAAATTACATAAATAAAAATCAATAAATAAATGAAAATAAGTAAATAAATAAAAATAAACAATTAAATAAATAAAGTTAAATAAAAAAAATATAAAAAAATAAAAACATAAATAAAAATAAATAAATTAATAAAAACCAATAAATAAATAAAAATATAAATAATTAAAAATAAATAAAAAACTATAAAGAAATAATAATAAATAAATAAATAAAAATAAATAAATAAAAATAAATAAAATTAAATAAATATAAATTAATAAATAAATAAATGAAAATAAATAAATAAAAGCAAATAAATAAATGAAAAAGTAAATAAAAATAAATACATAAATAAAAATAAATAAATAAAAACATATAATTAAAAATAAATAAATAAAAAATTAGTAAATAAATAAAAAAATAAATAAATAAAAATAAATGAAAATAAAAAAATAAAAAAAAATAAATATATAAAATAAGTAACTAAATAAAATTAAATGAAAATCAATAAATATATAAAAATAGAAAAAGAAATAAAATAAAAAATAAATTAATAAAAATAAACAAATTAATAAGAATAAATAAATAAATAAAAATAAGTAAATAAATAAAAATAAATAAATAAATGAAAATAAATAAATGAATAAGAATAAATAAATGAATAAAAATAAATGAATAAATAAAAAACAAAAAATAAAAATAAATGAAAATAAATAAATAAAAATAACTCAAAATATATTAATGAAAATAAATAAATAAAAAGTAATAAAAATAAATAAATAAATCAATAAAAATAAATAAATGAAAATATATAAATAAAAATAAATGGAAATAAATAAATAAAAAAATAAATAAAAATAAATGAACAATAATAAATAAATAAATAAAAATTAATAAAAAAAATAAAAATAAATAAATGAAAATAAATAATAAATAAAAAAAACGAATTAATAAAAATAAACAAATAAAAATAAACAAAAATAAATTAAAATAAATAAAAACCAATAAATAAATAAAAATAAATAAATGAATAAAAATAAATAAATAAAAAAAAATAAATAGTAAATAAATAAATGGAAATAAATAAATAAAAATAAATGAAAATAAATAAAAAATATGTAAAAATAAAAATAAATAAAAATAAATAAAATAAAATAGACAAATAAATCAAAATAAATAAATGCAAATCAATAAATAGAAGTTAATAACAGATTGAAAATAAATAAATAAAAAAATGAAAAATAAAAATTCATAAAATAATAAAAAATAATAAATAAAAGAAAACAAATGAAAAATAAGTATATAAATAAACAAATAATATATATATATATATATATATATATATATATATATATATATATATATATATATATATATATATATATATATATATATATATATATATATATATATATATATATATATATATATATATATATATATATATATATAATTAAAAAAATAAAAATAAATCATTAAAAAATATAAATAACAAAATAGGTAAATAAATAAAAATGAGTAAATAAACAAAAAATAAATAAAAAAATACACAAATAAAAATAAATAATAAATGAAAAAATATAAATAAATAAATAAATAAATAAATGAAAATAAATTAATATAGATAAATAAATAAATAAAAAAATAAAATAAAATAAATAGATAAAAAAATTTAAAAAATAATAAATAAAAAATACATAAATATATAAAAATAAATAAATAAATAAAAACATAAATGAATAAAAATGAATAAAAAAAACTAAATAAATAAAAATAAATGAATAAAAATAAACACATAAAAATAAAAGAAAATAAATAAAAATATAAATAAATAAATTAAAATATATGAAAATAAATAAAAATAAATAAATAAATAAATAAATAAATAAATAAAAAAAAAATAAATGAATAAATAAAAATAAATAAATAAAAAAACAAATAAAAATAAATATATAAATAAAAATATATCAAAATATCAAAATTAATAAATAAATAAAATAAATGAAAATAAAGAAATAGAAATAAATAAATTGAAAATAAGATAGTTAATAAATGAAAATAAATAACAAAAATAAATAAATATATAAAAATAAATAAATTAATAAAATAAAAAATATAAAAAATATAAAGATATAAATGAAAATAAATAAATAAACAAAAATAAAGAAATAAATAAAAATAAATAGATAAACATATAAAAATAAATAAGAATTAATAAATATATTATAAGATATAAATAAATAAAAATAAATAATTAAATAAATGAAATTAATTAACTAAAAATTAATTTTAAAAAATTAATAATAAAAAAATTAATAAATAAATAATTAAAAATAAATAAAAAATACATAATTAATAAATAAATAAAATAATAACTAAATAAAAAATAATGAATAAATAAAAAATAATATATAAATAAAAAATAGTAAATAAATAAGAATAAAAAATAAATAAAAAATATAAATAAATAAAAAATAAATGAATATAAATAAATACAAATAAATAAATAAATAAATAAAAATAAAAGATAAATAAAATAATTAAAAATAAATCAAAATAAATAAGTAAATAAAAATAAATAAATAAATAAAAATAATGAAAATAAATTAATAAAAATAAGTGAATAAATAGAAGTGAATGAATGAATAAAAAAATTAATAAAAATAAATAAATGAATAAAAATTAATTTTTATTTTTTTATTTATTTTTATTAATTTATTTTTATTTATTTTTATTAATTTATTTATTTTTATTTTTATTGATTTATTTATTTTTATTTATTTATTTATATTTATTAATTTATATTATTTATCTTTTTATTTTTATTTATTAATTTATTTGTAATTATTTATTTTTATTTATTTTAATTTGTTTATTTATATTTTTTATTTATTTTTATTATTATTCATTTATTTATTTTTATTTAGTTATTAATTTTCATTTCATTTATTAATTTTTTAAATTGATTATTTATTTTTGGTCATTTAGTAATTTTTATTCATTTATTTATTACTATTAATTAGTTTTTTACTTATTTTTAGCTATGTTTTATTTAATTTAATTTATTTATTATTTATTTATTTATTTTTATTTATTTTTATTTATATATCTATTTATTTATTTTTATTTATTTAATTATTATTATTTATTTATATTAATTTATTTTATTTATTTATTTATTTATGTATTTATTTATTTTTTATAGTTATTTATTTATTGTTATTTAATTTTATTAGTTAATTTATTAATTCTATTTATTTATTTATTTTCACTTATTTTATTTATTTATTTTTATATTTTTATTTTTTACTTATTTTAATTTTTTAATTATTTTTATTTATATTTATTAATTTATTTTTCATTTATTGTTTTATGTTTTATTTATTTTCATTTATTTTCTTTTATTTATTATTTTTATTTTTTTTATTTATTTATTTTTATTTTTTATTTATTTATTTTTAATTGTTTATTTATTTTTATTTATTTATTTATTTTTATTTATATATTCATTCTTATTTATTTTTTGTTAGTTAATTATTTATTTTTATCTATTTATTTTTATTTATTTATTTTCATTTATATTTTTATTTAATTATTTATTTTTATCTATTTATCCATTTGTATCTATTTATTTCTCTTTATTTATTTTTATTTATATATTATTTATTTATACTTATTTATTTTTATTTATATATTATTTATTTTTACTTATTTACTTTTATTCATTTATTTTCATTTACTTCTATCTATTTATTTTTATTTATTTATTTTGATTAATTTTTTTATTTATTTTTATTTATTTATTTATTTATTTATATTTATTTATTTACTTTTTTATTTTTTTATTTTTTATTTATTTATCTATTTTTATTTATTTAATTATTTATATATATATATATATATATATATATATATATATATATATATATATATATATATATATATATATATATATATATATATATATATATATATATATATATATATATTTTATGTGTTTTCACTTATTTTTTATTTATTCTTTTTATTTTTATTTATTTATTTTTTTATTTATTTAATTATTTATTTATTTATTTATTTATCTCTATTTCTTTATTTATTTTTTTTATTTATTTACTTTTAATTTTTGTTTTTCATTTATTTTTCTTTATTTGTTTATTTATTTTTATTTATATATTTTTTCTTTTCATTTATTTATTTTTTTTATTTTTATTTTTTTATTTATTTTTATTTCTGTATTTATTTAATTTCATTTATTTTATATGTATTTATTTTTTTATTTTTTTAATTTATTTTCGCTTATTTATTTATTTATTTTTATTTACTTATTTCTTTTTATTTATTTATTTTCATTTATTTTTATTTATTTATTTAGTTCTATTTATTTATTTTTTATTAAATCATTATTTATTTAATTATTTTTATTCACTGAGTGATTTTATTTGTTTATTTATTTTTATTATTTATTTATTTATTTATTTTAATTTATTTTTTATGTTCGTTTATTTTCTAATATTTATTTAGTTTTATTTATTTATTTATTTTAATTATTTATTTATTTATTTATATTTTTTATTTATTTTTTATTTATATAATTTCTTTATTCATTTATTTATTTTTATTTTTTTTATTTATTAATTGTTATTTATGTATTTTCATTTATTTTCATTAATTTATTTATTTTTATTTGTTTATTTTCATTTATTTTTGTTTTTTTTATTTACTTATATTTATTTATTTACTTTCAATTATTTATTTTATTTATTTACTTATTTTTATTAATTTATATGTTTTTTATTTATTTATTTTTATTTAATATTTAATTTTTATTTATTTTTATTTATTTATTTTTTTTATTTATTCATTTATTTTTATTTATTATTTTCTTATTTATTTATTTCTTTTTATTTTGTATATTTATTTTTTTATTTATTTATTTATTTATTTATTTATTTATTTACTTATTTATTTATTTATTTATTTATCTATTTTCATTTATTTTTATATATTTATTTAGTTATTTATTTTATTTGTTTCTTTATTTTTATTTATTTATTTATTTATATTAATTTTTTTATTAAGTATTGATTTATTTTTATATTGGTTTATTTTCATTTATTTATTTTATTTATTTATTTTTTTTATTTTTTATTTAATTTCATTTATTTTTATTTATTTTTATTTATTTTATTTATTTTATCTTTGTTTATTTTTATTTATTAATTTTTATTTATTTGTATTCATTTATTTTTAGTTTTATTTATTTTTATTTATTTATTTATCTGTATTTTATTTTTAGTTTTATTTATTTATTTATTTTTTGTTTTTTATTTTAATTTTTTTTATTTTTTTTATTTATTTTTTTATTCATTTATTCAATTTTATTTATTTTTATTTATTCATTTATTTCTATTTATTCAATTTCATTTATTCTTTTATTTATTTATTTTCTTATTTAATTATTTTTATTTATTCATTTATTTTTATTCATTTTCACTTCTTTATTTATTTTTATTTATTTATTTATTTTTGTTTATTTATTTTCATTTATTTTTACTTATTTATTTATTTTTTATAAATTTATTTTTATTTATTTATTTATTTTTTATTTTTTACTTATTTATTGAATATTTTTTTTTATTTTTTATTTATTTATTTATTTTCATTTATTTATTTTCATTTATTTATATTTATTTATTTATTTTTGTTTATTTAATTTTTTATATTTATTTATTTTTTTGTTTATTTGTTTATGTTTATTTATTTATTAATTTTTATTTATCTGTATTTATTCATTTATTAATATTTTTTATTAATTTTTTTTTATCTAATTTTATTTATTTATTTTTTATTTAATTATCTTTATTTATTTTCATTTATTTTCATGTATTTATTTATTTTTATTTGTTTATTATCAATAATTTTTATTTTTTATTTCATGTATTTACACATATTTATTTATTTTTATTTATTTATTTATTTTTATTAATAATTTATTTATATATTTTTTATTTATTTTTATTAATTAATTTTTTTGTTTATTTTTTTCCTTTATTTTTTTATTTATTTATTTTATTCATTTATTTTTTTTATTTATTATTATTTATTTATCTATCTATTTATTTTTTTATATATTTATCCATATTAATTTATTTTTATTTATTTATTTGTTTATTTTTATTTATTTATTTGTATAATTATTACTATTTTCATTTATTTATTTATTGTTAATTATGTATTTATTTTTTATTTATTTATCTTTATTTTTCTCTTCATGTTTATTTATTTATATATTTATTTATATTTATATTTTAATTTATTTATTTATTTTTATTAATTATTTATCTAATTTATTTTCATTTTTTATTATTTTTATTCTTTTTTTATTTATTTTTATTCATTTTTATATATTTTTATTTATCTACTTTTATTTAATTATTTTTAGTTATTTATTTTTATCTATTTATTTTAATTTAATTTAATTTATTTTCATTTAATTATTTTTATTTCTTTATTTTTATTTATTTTTATTTATTTATTTATTTTTATTTAATTATTTTATTTTATTTTTGTTTATTTTTATTTATTTTTTATTATTTTCATTTATTTTTTTTATTATTTATTTATTAATTTTTATTTATATATTGATTTTTATTTATTTATTTTAATCTATTGATTTTTATTTATTTATTCATTTATTTAATTATTTTTAATTATTTATTTTCATTTTTTATTTATTTACTTTCTAATTATGAATTATTTATTTATTTATTTATTTATCTATTTATTTGTTTTTTATTTATCTATTTCTATTTATTTTTATTAATTTATTTTTTTATTTATATATATTATTTTATTTTAATTTATTTATTTTAATTTATTTTTAATACTTTTTTATTTATTTATTTTTATTTATATATTTTAATTTATTTTTCTTTCTTTATTTATTAATTTTATTTATTTATTTTTATTTATTTATTTTCTTTATTAATTATTTATTTTTCAATTATTTTTATTTATTTATTTATTTTAATTTATTTATTTATTTCTATTTTTTTCTTTATTTATTTATTTTTATTAATTTACTTTTATTTATTTATTTTTTATTTTGATTCACTTATTTTCATTTATTTTCATTGATTTATTCATTAATTTTTATTTATTTAATTTCATTAACTTTTATATATTTAATTTTATTTATTTAGTAATTTTTATTTATTTAATATTTTTTATTTCTTCATTATTTTTTTTATTTTTATTTTTTATTTTTTATTTATTTATTGGTTTTTATTTACTTTTTTATATTTTTTTTATTTTTTATTTATTTATTTTTATTTTTTATTTTTTATTTATTTCTTTTTTATTTATTTATTTATTTATTTATTTATTTATTTATTTATTTATTTATTTATTTATTTATTTATTTATTTATTTATTTATTTATTTATTTATTTATTTTCATTTCTTTATTTATTTAACTTTATTTATTTATTTATTTTTATTTATTTTTTTTATTTTTATTTATTTATTTATTTTATTTTTTTATTGATATATTTTTATTTATTAATTTATTTTTATTCTTTCATTTATTTTTTTTATTTATTTAATTTTATTTTTTCCTTTTTCTTATTTATTTAGTTTTATTTATTTATTTATTTATTTTTATTTAATTATTTATTTTTATTTATTTATATATTTTTATTTATTTAATAATATTTATTTAATTATTTTTATTTATTTATTTTTTTATGTATTTATTTATTTTCATTTATTTATTTATTTTTTTTATGTATTTATTTTTTTCTATTTATTATTTTTATTTATTTAATTTTATTTGTTTATTATTATTTATTTTTTCTATTCATTAATTTTTATTTTTTTACTTATTCATTTATTTATTTATCTTAATTATTCATTTATTATTATTGATTGGTTTATTTTCATTTATTTTGATTTAATTTAATTATATTTAATTATTTTTCTTTATTTTTTTATTTATTTTTTTATTTATTCATTTATTATTTCTTTATTTTTTATTTATTTTCATTTATTTATTATTTTTATTTATTTATTTTCATCTACTTTTATTTATTTATTGTTAATCATTTATTTATTTTTATTTATTTATTATATTATTTCTACTTATTTATTTATATTTATTTATTATTTATTTTTATTCATTTATTCATTGTTATTATTTTCTAAATTTTTTTTCCATTTATTCAGTTTTATTTATTTTTGTTTATTTATTTATTTTTTATGTTTTTTTATTTTAATTTATTTATTTTAAATTTTCTTATTTTTATTTATTATTAATTTTATTTATTTTTTATTTTTTTATTTTTATTTTTTTTTGTTTATTTATTTTTTTTTATTTATTTTTTATTTTTTTTTTATTTTTATTCATTTATATGTTTATTTTTATTAATTTTTATGTTTTCTGTAATTATTTTTATTTATTTATTTTTATTTAATTATTTTAATTTATTCTCATTTATTTATTTACTTATTTTTATTTATTTATGTATTTTTATTTATTTTTTATTTTTTATTTTTATTTATTGATTTATTTTTATTTATCTATTTATTTATATTTATTTATTTATTTTCATTTAATTATTTTTCTCTTTTTGTTTAATTATTTATTTTTATTTATTTATTTTTTTATTCATTTATTTTTATTTCTTTATTTAATTTATTTTCATTCATTTATTATTTATTTTTTTTATTTATTTTCATTTATAGTTATTAATTTATTTTTATCTATTTATTAATTTTTGATTTACTTTTACTTACTTATTTTTATTTATTTATTTATATTTATTCATTTATTTAATATTATTTATTTATATTTTATTTATTTATTTATTTATTTTCTTAGTCATTTATTTTTATTTATTTATTTTTATTCATTTGTTTTTTATTTATTTATTTTTTATTTTTCTATTTTTATTTATTTATTTATTTGTTTATTTATTTATTTATCTGCTTTTATTTATTTATTTTTATTTATTTATATATTTGTTTATTTATTTATTTATCTTCTTTTATTTATTTATTTTTATTTATTTATTTATTGTCATTCATTTATTAATAATTATTTATTTATTTATTTTTCATTATTTATTTATTCTTTTATATATATATCTTTTTTATTTAATTTTATTTATTT
>JANJGK010000287.1:667500-670000 GCA_039081455.1 Macrobrachium rosenbergii | reverse complement strand
AAATAAAAAAATAAAAACAATAAATAATTAAATAAAAATAGATATATAAAAATAAATAATTAAAAATAAAAAAAAATAAAAAAAGGAAAATTAATAATTAAAAATAAGTAAATAAATAAAAATAAGTAAATAAATAAAAATAAATAAAAATAAATGAATAAATAAAAATTAATAAATAAATAAAAAATAAATAATTAAATAAACAAAAAAAATATATAAATAAAAAAATAGATAAATAAATAAAAATAAATAAAATTAAATAATTAAATAAAAATAAAGAAATTAATAAAAATAAATAAATAAATAAAAATTAACAAATAAATAAAAATAAAAAATAAATAAAAGTATTAAATGAATAAAAACAAATAAGTAAACAAAAATAATTAAATAAAAATAAACAAATAAAGAAAAAAAATTAATAAATAACAATAAATGAATAAATAAATAATAACAAATAAAAATAAACAAATAAATACAAAATAAATAAATAAATAAATAAAAATAAATGAAAATAAATAATTAAAAATAAAAAAATGAATATAATTAAATAAATTAATACATAAATAAAAAAATAATTAAAAAAAATGAAAATAAGTAAATAGATATAAATAAATAAATAATAAATAAATAAATAAATAATATATAAATAAATAAAAATAAATAAACAAATTAAAATAAATAAATGAAAATAAATGAAAAGAAACAAATGAAAAATAAATAAAAAGAAATAAATAAATAAAAATTATAAAAATAAATAAGTAGAAAACAAATCAAGAAAAATAAAAGAAAATAAATAAATATATGTAAATAAAAAAATTAAAATGAATAAAAAAAAATCAATAAATAAATAATAATAAATGAAAAAAAAAATAAAAAAATAAGAATAAATAAATGATTAAAAATAAATAATTAAAAAAATTAAAATAAATGAAAGGAATGAGTAAAAATAAGTGCATAAATAATAATAAATAAAAAATAAAGAAATTAAATAAATAAAATTTAAAAAATAAATAAATAAAAAAATTTATAAAAAATAAATAAATAATTAAAATATATAAATAAAAATAAATAAATAAATAAATAAAAATAAATATATTATAATGTAAATAAATAAAAAAATAAATAAAAAAATATATAAATAAATGAAAACCAATAAATAAATAAATAAAAAAAATAAAGAAAAATAAATAAATTAAAATTTTTGAAAATAAATGAATAAATAAATAAATAAAAATAAACAAATAAATAAAAATAAATAAATAAAAAATAAATAAATAAAAATCTAAATAAAAATAAATAAATAAAAAAACAATAAATAAATAAAAATAAATAAAAGTATATAAAAATAAATAAATAAAAATAAATGAAAATACATAAATAAAATAAATAAATAAATTAATTAATGGAAATAAATGAAAAAATAAATAAAAAATAAATAAATCAATCAAAATAGATAAAGAAATAAATAAATAAAAAATAAATAAATCAATCAAAATAGATAAAGAAATAAATAGATAAATAAAAAATCAATATATAAAAATAAATAAATTAATAAAAATAAAAAATAAATAAATATAAATAGATAAATGAATAAAAATAAATAAATAGAAAATAAATGAAAAAATAGAGAAATAAAAATAAGTAAAAATAAATAAATGAATAAATGAATAAAAATGAAAATAAAAAAATGGAAAAGAAATAAATATAAATAAATAAATAAATAAAAATAAATAAAACATAAATAAATGAAAATAAAAAAAATAAAAATAAATAAATAAATAAATAAAAATAAATTAATAATTATAAATAAAAAAATATATAAAAATAAATGGATAAAATGAATAAATGAAAATAAATGAAAATAAATAAATAAAAATAAACAAAAATAAATAAAGAAATGAAAATAAATAAATGAAATAAATAAAAATGAATAAATATTAAAAAATAAAAATAAATTCATAAATAAAAAATAAATAAATAAAAAAATAAAAATAAATAAATAAAAATGGATAAATAAAATTAAATAAATAGAAATAAATAAATAAATAAAAATAAAAAATAAATAAATGAAAATAAATTAAAATAAATACATACATAAAAATAAATAGATAAATAAAAATAAATAAAAAATAGAAATAAATAAAAAAAAATAAATAAATCCAAAATAAATAAATAAAAAGTAAATAAAGGAAAAAACATTATATATTAATTAAATATACATAAAAAAATTTATAAATAAAAGAAAATAAATAAATATAAAAATAAACAAATAAATAAAAAAGTTAAATAAATAAATAAATTAATAAATAAATAAATGAAAAATAAATAAATAAATAAACAAAAAAAAATAAAAATAAATAAATGAAAAAAATTAGAAAATAAAAATAAATAAATAAATATCAACCAATAAATAAATAAAACTATAAACAATTAAAAATAAATAAAAAAAAATTAAGAAATAATAGTAAATAAATAAATAAAAATAAATAAATAAAAATAA
>JANJGK010000287.1:640000-650000 GCA_039081455.1 Macrobrachium rosenbergii | reverse complement strand
TATTTTTTGATCTTTCATTTATTTATTTTAATTCATTTTATTATTTATTTATTTTTATTTATTTTTAATTATTTATTTTTTATTTTTATTCATTTATATATTTTTTATTTTTATGTATTTTTTATCTATTTTTATTTATTTAACTATTTTTTTTTATTTATTTATTTACATTTATTTTTATTTATTTATCTATCTATTTTTATTTATTTATTTATTTATTTTTTATTTTTATTTATTGATTTATTTTTATTAATTTATTTTTATTTATTTTTACTTAATATTTTATTTATATTTACTTATTTATCCATTTTTATTTATTTATTTATCTTATTTGATTATTTTTTATTTATTTATTTTTATTATTTTATTTCTATTTATTAATTTTTTATTTTTTTATTTTTTCTATATATTAATTTTTTTATCTTTATTTATTTATTTTTTTATTTATTCATTTTTATTTATTTGTTTATTTTCATTCGTTTATTCATTTTTATTTATTTTTATTTATTTATTTATTTTTAATTATTTATTTATTTTTTATTTTTATTTATTTATTTATTTATTTATTTATTTTTATTTATTTATTTATTTTTATTTATTCCTTTCATTTATTTTCGTTTATTTTTTTATTTATTTTTATTTAATTATTTATTTTTATTTATTTGTTATCATTTATTTTTATTTATTTATTTACTCTTTTATTTATTTATGTATTTTTATTTATTTATTTCTTTATATTTATCTTTTTATTAATTTTTATTTGATTTATTTTTATTTATCTATTTATTTTTATTTATTTTTATTTATTTATTAAGTATTATTTATTTATTTATCTATTTATATTTATTTATTTATTTTTAATTATTTATTTTTTATTTGTTTATTTTTATTTATTTTTTAATTTTTTCATTGATTTCTTCGTTTATTTTTATTTATTTATTTTCATATATTTATTTTTTATTAATTTATTTATTTTTATTTATTCATTTTTTTATTTATCTATTTTTTATTTGTTTCCATATTTTTATTTATTTATTTTTTTTATCTATTTATTTATTTACTTATTTATTTATTTATTTTTTTATTTATTCATTTTCGTATATATTAATTTTTTATTTATTTATCTTTATTTATTTATTTATTTTTATTCATTTATTTTTTTATTAATTTATTTTTTATTCATTTATTTTATTTATTTATTTTATTCATTTATTTATTTTTATTTCTATTTATTTATTTTTAATTATATATTTATTTTTTTATTTATTTTTACTTATTTATTTATTTTTACTTATTTATTTTTTTATTTTTATTTTTTTATTTATAATTATTATTTTTTCATTTATTTTTATTTATTTATTTTTATATTTATTTATTTTATTTATCTATTATTTTTTATTTATTTTTCTTTATTTGGTTATTTTTATTTATTAATTTTCATTTATTTTTATTCATTTATTTTTATTTATTCATTTTTATTTATTTATTTATTTATTTATTTTATTTATTTCTTTTTATATATTTTTATTTATTTATTTATTTTTATCCATTTATATTCATTTATTTTCAGTGATTTAATTTTATTTATCTATTTATTATTATTAATTTATTTATTTTATATTTATTTATTTATTTATTTCTTTTCTTATTTTTATTTATTTATTTTAATTTATTTTTATTTATTTATTCAGCTATTCATTATTATTTATTTATTTATTTATTTATTTATTTATTTTATTTTAAGTTTTTATTTATTTATTTTTATTCATTTCTTTTACTTTTTATTTATTTATTTTTATTTTTTTGTTTATTTATTTATTTAACTTTAATTATGTATTTTTTTATTTATTTTTTTATTTTAATTTATATTAATTATTTATTTATTTTTATATATTTATTTATTTTTTTTATTTATTTTAATTTATTTTTATTTATTAATTTCTTTTTATTAATTTTTATTTATTTATTTATTTTTATTTTTTATTTTCATTTATTTATTTTAATTTTTTCTTTATTTTAATTTATTTTTTTATTTATTCATTTATTTCTATTGATTTTTTTTATTTATATATTTATTTTTATTCATTTATTGTTTTATTTTTTATTTATTGATTTATTTTTATATATTTTTATTCATTCGTTTTTATTTATTTATTTATATTTTTTTTATTTTTTTTTGTTTATTTATCTGTATTCATTTAATTATTTATTTTTATTTATATATTTATTTGTATTTATTTATTCAATTTTATTTATTTATTTTTATTTATTTATTTTTTTATTTTTATGCATTTATTTTCATTTATTTTTATTCATTTATTTTTATTTATTTATTTATTTATTTATTTACATTATTTTTATTTATTTAATTATTTTTATGTATTTATTTTCATTTATTTTTATTCATTTATTTTTATTTATTTATTTATTTATTTATTTATTTATTTTCATTATTTTTATTTATTTATTTATTTATTTTTATTTATTTAATTATTTTCATTCATCTTTATTTTTTTATTATCGAAATATTTTTATTTATTTATTTTTTATATTTATTTATATATTTATTAATTTTTATGTATTTATTTATTTTTATTTATTTATATTCATTTATTTTTATATATTTATTTCTTTTTTTATTTATTTATTTTTTATATGTATAATTATTTATTTATTAATTTGTGTTTATTTAATTATTTTTATTTATATGTTTGTTTATTTTTTTATTTATATTTATTAATCTATTTATTTTAATATTTTTATTAATTTATTGTCAATTATTTTTATTTGTTTATTTTTCTTTATATATTAATTTTCATTTATTTATTTATTTATTTATTTATTTATTTATTTTTATTTATTTATTGATTTTTATTTATTATTTATTTATTTATTTATTATTTTTTATTTTCATTAATTTTTTATTCAATATTATTTATTTGTTTTATTTATTTATTTTTATTTATTTATTAATTTTTATTTATTTACTTTTTTATTTATTTATTTTTTCATTTATTTATTTATTTATTTTTATTTATTAATTTTTATTTATTTATTATTATTTATTTATTTTTATTTATTAATTTTTATTTATTTATTATTATTTATTTATTTTTATTTATAAATTTTTATTTATTTATTTATCTTTTTCTATTTATTTATTTATTTTTTATTTATTTATTTTTATTTATTTATGTTTACTTATTTATTTATTTTTATTTGTTTAATTATTTATTTTTATTTTTTCATTTATTTATTATTATTTATTTATTTATTTTTATTTATTTATTAATTTTTCATTTATTTATTTTTATATATTTAATTTTTATTTATTTCTATTTCTTTATTTATTTATTATTTATTTATTTATTTATTCATTTTTATATATTATTTTTCTTGATTTTTTTTATCTATATTAATTTATTTTTCGTTATTTATTTATTTTTTTTTATTTATGTATTTAATTTTTTTTATTAATTTATTTTTTATTATTTATTTTTATTTATATATTTTCATTTATTTTTATTTATTTATTTATTTTTATTTCTTTATTTATTTTTTAATAATTTTTATTTATTTATTCATTTTTATTTTTTTATTTATTTATATATATTTTTAATTTATTTCTTTATTTTTATTTATATTTTTTATTTATTTATTTTCTTTTATTTTTATTAATGTTTTTTTCTATTTTTTATGTTTATCTATTTTTTATTTATTTCTTTTTATTTGATTTTTTTTATTTAGTTCTTTTTATTTATTCATTTTAAAATGTTTTTATTTATTTGTTCTTTATTTGTATTTATTGATTTATTTTAGTTTATTTATTTATTTATATATTTTTTATTATTTATTTATTGTTATTTATTTATTCACTTATTTATTTTTATTTATTTATATTCATTTGTTTTCTTTTATTTATTTTTATATTTATTTATTTTTATTTATTTATTTGTTCATTTCTATTTATACTTATATTTATTTTTATTTATTTAGTTATTTTTATTTATTTATTTATTTTTATTTATTTATTTTTATTTTATTTTTTTTATATATTTTTTATTTATTATTATTTATTTATTTATGTTTTTTATTTATTTATTTATTTTTATTTCTCTTAATTTATTGATTTATTTTCATTTTTTATTTTTTTTTTATTTTTTTTTTTCTTATTCATTTCTTTTTATTTATTTTTATTTATTTTTATTTTTTTATATATTTATTTTTATTTAATTTTGCTATTTCTATTTATTTATTTTTACTAATTTCTTTACCATGTGTTTGAATCTTTTATTATTACTTTTTTGTATTTGTTGACTTCTTTATTCGTTTTAGGCACCTTCTAATTTTTTATTTTGTTTTATTTAATTTTATTTATTTAGATTTATTTATTTTTATTTTTTACTTTCATTTATTTTAAATTATTTTTATTGATTTTTATTTATTTTCATTCATATTAGTTAATTTGATTTAGTTTATATTATTTTTCATTTACTTACTTTTATTTATATATCTTAATTTCATTTATTTTTCTTCATTTTTTGATTTATTTTTAGTAAATGTTATATACTAATTTTTTATTTTATTATTTTTATCTTTTTATTTGTTTATTTACATTCATTGTTTTTTATTTAATTTTATTTATTTACTTTTTATTTATATTTATTTACTTATTCAAGTAAAAAAATCAACTTCAAAAATTACCTAAAAAAAGGGATATGAATGTGATGTGAAAGTTTTAGAAAAATATATCAATTTTGAATCTGATATTATTATGAATTTTTCTCTCTTTATGTTGGATGAATTTAGTTTAACTTTTACCTTCTTATATCCGAGTCCTATTCAAAAAAATAAAGTTACTTAAATGAAAAATCAATTTCAAAAATCACCTAAAAATTGGAAAATGAATATATCATATAATGAGCTAAAAAAAATTCAGTTTTAATACAATATTTTTAGGAATTTTGTCCTCTTTTTCGTGAATGATTTTAGTTCAACGTTTTCTGGTGTATTCTTATTATTATTATTTACTTTTGTTGTTTTATATTTGTATTTGTAATTTTTATATTTAATTCAAATGACAAATACCATTTATTTACCAATGAAGAAAATTATGATACATGCGATATTTTTGCAGTTGTGCCCTATTTATGATGACTGATTTTGCTATACCGTTTACGGATATATTCTAATAATAATGTTTTATGAAAAAAATCTAAGGCAAAAAAATTAAGATAAAATTAGAGCCTAAATGGTCATATACGTTTTGTATCTTAAAATACTGTTAAAAACATTCAAGATTTCAGTCGAAAATCAGTTTTAAAAATCATTAAGATTCGAAAAATAAATGAAATAGGTAAAATGTTTCAAAATTATTTCAGTTCGAATACTAAATATTTTGGGAATTTTGTCCTCTTTACTGATATATTTTTATAACAGATTTATAAATAAAAAAAACTCCGTTAAAAACAATCAGTATTAAAGTAAAAAATCAACTTCAAAAATCACCTAAAAAATGGGAAAAAATTGTTGCATAAAAACTTTTAGAAAATATGTCAATTTTGAATACAATATTTTTTTAGAAATTTTCCCTCTTTATGATTAATGAATTTAGTTTACCTTTTACAGATATATTCTTATAACCGTATTAAAAATAAAGTTAAAAAATCAACTTCAAAAATCAACTAAAAAAAACTTCATGATTTAAGACAAAAATCAATTTAGAAATCATTAAAAAAAGGAAAATAATAGAAATATGTTAAAAGTAAAAAATAATTCTATTTGATTACGTTATTTGTCTTAGTATTGCCCTATTTTTGATGAGTGATTTTACGTTACCATTCACTGATATATTCTTATAGCAAAGTTTTATGAAAAAATCTCCTTGGAAAGAAATAAAGGTAAAATTCAAGGGTAAAAGGTCATATACATTTTGTATATAAAAAAATTTCAGCCAAAAATCAATTTAAAAATCATGAAATAATGAAATATGTAAAAAGTGGCAAAAATATTCTAATCTGAATACAATATTTTTTGGGAGTTTTGTCCTCTTTTTATGCCTGATTTTAGGTTAAAAGAATTATATAAAAAATGTCCGTTAAAAATATTCAATATTTGAGTAAAAAATCAACTTCAAAAATGACTTAAAAAAAAAAAAACAAAAGAATGAGACATAAAAGCTTTAGGTTGATTTTAAGTTGAAAAAAAATTAAGAATAATAAACTCTTTTATATTATTCCTTTGTATTATTTTTACATTTATTTTTAACGTGTTTGTTTTAGTTTTCATCTTATTTCATTTCATATATTTTGTTTTCATTTTATTTATTTATTTTTAATTATTTTTTTATTTATTTATTTATTTATTTATTTTTATTTATTTATTTATTTCTTCATTGGTAAATAAATGGTATTGTGATTCGAATTAAATATAAAAATTACAAATAAAAATATGAAACAACAATGGCAAATAATAATAAGAATATATCAGAAAACGTTCAACTAAAATCTTTTACTAAAAAGAGGGCAAATTTCCCAAAAATGTTGAATTAAAATATAATTTTTTAAGTTTTTTCCAGTTTGTAGGGGATTTTTGAAATTGATTTTTCATTTAAATGTTAATTGTATTTTTAACTTTTTTATTTTTTTAAATAGGACTCGGTTATAAGAAGTTAAAAGTTAAACTAAATTCATCTATCATAAAGAGGGCAAAAATAATATTAATGTTGTATTCAAAATTAACATATTTTTTAAAACGTTCATGTTACATTCTTATTCCTTTTTTAGGTCATTTAAAAGTTGATTTTTTAATTGAATAAATAAATAAGTATAAATGAAAAAATAAATGAATAAAAATAAATGTAACAAAACAAATAAAAAATAAAAATAAAAAATAAAAAAAATAAATTATATAAAATTTACTAAAAAAAATCAATAAATAAGGAAAAATAAAAGAAATTAAGACATACAAATAAAAGTAAGTTAATGAAAAATAATATGAACTAAATAAAAATAACTGATATGAGTGAAAATAAAAAAATAAAAAACAATAAAATAAATAAAAAAATGACAGTAAAAAATAAAAATAAATAAATCTAAATAAAGAAAACAAAGTAAAACTAAATAAAAAAGAAGAAAGTGCCTAAAAAGAAAAAAAAATCAACAAATAAAAAAAAATAAAAATAAGCAATTAAACATAAAGTTTAATAAATAAATGAAAAGAAATAAATAAAAATGTATGAAAATAACTAAATAAATAAAAATAAATAAATAAATAAAAATAAATAAATAAATAAAAATAAATAAATAAATAAAAATAAATAAATATAATATATTTAAAAAATGATTTAAAACAAACAAATAAATAAAAATAATAAAATAAAATAAAATAAATGAAAAAAAAAAAAAAAATAAATAAATAAATAAATAAAAATAAATAAAAATAAATAAATGAAAAAAATAAATAAATGAAAATAAATAAATAAATAAAAAAAATAAATAAAAAAATAAAAATAAATAAATAATAGAATAAAAATATATAAAAAATAAAATAAATAAATAAATGAATAAAAATAAATAAATAAATTAAATAAATAAATAAATGAAAATAAATAAATAAAAAATAAATAAAAAAATAAATAAATAAAAAATATTAAAATAAATAAATAATAAATAATTAAAATAAATAGAAAAAATAAAAATAAAAAATAAATAAATAAAATAAAAAAATATATAAAAATAAATAAATAAATAAATAAATAAAATAAAAAAACAATTAAAATAAATAAAAATACATAAATAAATTAAAATAAATAAATGTAAATAAATAAAAATAAATGAAAATAAATAAATAAATAAATAATGAAGATAAATAAATAAATAAAAATAAATAAATAAAAATGAATGAAAATAAAAATAAATAAATAAAAAATAACTGAAAATAAATATACAAATAAAAACAAATAGAAATAAATGAATAAATAAAAATGAATAAAAATAAATAAAAAAACGAAAAATAAATAAATAAAAATAAATGAAAATAAAAAAAATAAAAATAAATAAATAAATAATAATAAATAAATAAACAAATATTAGAGAAAAAGAAAAATAAATAAATAAAAATTAATTAATAAAAATAAATAAAAAAAAAAATAAAAATAAAATAAAAATAAATAAATAATTAAAAATAAATAAATTAAAATAAATAAATAAATAAAAAATAAATAAAAAATAAATAAAAATAAATAAATAAATAAAAATAAATAAAAAAGGAAAAATAAATAAATAAATAAAATTAATTGAAAAGAAATGAATAAAAATATAAAAATAAATAAATAACTAAATAAATAAATAAATAAATAAATAAATAAATAAATAAATAAATAAATAAATAAATGAAAATAAATGAATAATTAAACGTAAATTATTATATAAATAAAATTAAATAAATAAATAAAAATGAATATTAAAAAAATTAATAAATAAATAAATAAAAATAAATAAATGAAAATAAAATAAATAAATAAATAAAAAAGAAATTTAAAAATAATTAAATAAATAAAAATAAATCAATAATTAAAAATAAATAAATAAAAAGAAACAATATAAATAATTAAAAATAAATAATAAAAAAATAAATAAATAAATAAAGATAAATAAATAAAAATTAATAAAAAATATATAAATAAATAAAAAAAATAAATAAAAATAAATAAATAAAAATAAATTAATAAAAACAAATGAAAAAATTAATTACAAATAAATAAATAAATAAATAAAATTGAATAAATAAATAAATATAAAAATATAAATCAGGTTAAAAAATTAAACAAATAAAGATATATAAACAAAAATAAATTAATAAATGAAAATATATAAATAAATGAAAATTAATGAAAATAAATAATTGAAAATACATAAATGAAAAAAATAAAAAATAAAAATAATTAAATAAATAAATATAAATAAATAAATAAAAAACAAATAAATAAAATTAAATAAATAAATAAAAATAAATGAATAAAAATAAATAAATAAATAAAAATAAATAAAAAGAAATAATTAAATATAAATAATAAAAATAAATGAAAATAAATAATGAAATAAACAGATAAAAAAATGAAAACAAATAAAAAATTAAATAAAAATAAATAAGTAAATAAAAATTAGTAACTTAATAAAAGTAAATAAATAAATAGATAAAAATAGATAAATAAAATAATAAATAAATTAATACTCTATATAAAAATAAATAAATAAATTAATAAAAAGCAAGTAATGAAAATTAAAAAATAAGTAAAAATAAATAAATAGATAAAAATAAATAAATATGATAAAAAGGAAGTCAATAAATAGAAGTAGATAAATAAAAATAAATAAATAATTCCAAACAAATAAATGAATAAATAAATAAAAAAATAAAAAAATAAATAAAAACAAGTAAAAATAAAAATAAATAAATAAATAAATAAAAATATATAAATAAATAAAATAAATAATAAATAAAAATAAATAAATATATGAAAATAAACAAATGAAAATAAATGAAAATAAATAAATAAAAATAAATAAATAAATAAAAATAAATAAAAAGAATTAATAAATAATAATAAATAAATAGAAAACAAATCAATAAAAATAAAAGAAAATAAATAAATAAAATTAAATGAATAAAAATAAATAAATTAAATAAATTAATAAAAACACATGAAAATAAATAAACAAATAAAAATAAATAAAAAGATATAAAGAAATAAAATAATTAAATAAATAAAAATAAATAAATAAAAATATAATTATAAATAAATAAATAAATACAAATAAATAAATAAATAAATAAAAATAAATAAATAAATAATAATAAATAAATAAATAAAAACAATTAAAAAATAAATAAATAAATACAAGTAAACAAATGAATAAAAATGAATAAATGAAAAATAAATAAAAAATAAACGAAAATAATAAATAAATAAATGAAAGTAAATAAATAGATAAAAATA
>JANJGK010000287.1:620000-635000 GCA_039081455.1 Macrobrachium rosenbergii | reverse complement strand
AACTAATAAATAAATAAATAAATAAATAAAATAAACAAAAATAAATAAATTAATTTATATGAATAAATAAAAAATAAATAAATGAATAAAAATAAATAAATAAATAAAATGAATATTAATAAATAAATAAATAAAAATAAATAAATAGAAATAAATAATTATAAATAAATAAATAAATAAAATTAAATAAATAAATGAAAATAAAATAAATTAAAATAATAAAGGAATAAAAAAAATAAAAATAAATAAATAAATATAAATAAATAAATAAATAAGAGTGAATGAATAAAAAAAATAAAAATAAAAACAAATAAATAAATAAACAAATAAATAATAATAAATAAATAAATAAAAATAAATGAATAACTAAATAATAATAAATAAATAAATAAATAAATAAAAATAAATGAATAAATTAAAAAAAATAAATAAAAATAAATAAAGAAAAATAAATGAATAAATAAAAATAAATAAATACATAAAAATAAATAAATGAATAAATAAAAATAAATAAATAAATAAAAATAAATTAAAATAAATCAATAAAATAAGTAGATAATTAAAAATAAATAAATAAATAAATAAAATAAATAAAAAAAAAAAATAAAAATAAATAAATGAAAATAAAAAATAAATAAATAAAAATAAATAAATAAAAATAGTTAAAAAATAAATTAAAAAAATTTAATACATAGAAAATAAATCAATAAAAATAAAAGAAAATAAATGAATAAAAATGAATATAAAAATAAAAATAAAGAAATAAAAATGAATAAGTAAAAATAAATAACATAAATAAATAATAAAAAAAAAAATAAATAAATAGAAAATAAATTAATAAATAAATAAATATAAATGAATAAATATATATAAATTATTAAAAATAAATATATACATAAATAAAAAATAAAAGCAAATAAATAAATACAAATAAATAAATATAAATATAGAAATTAAAATAAATGAAAAATAAAAACAAATATATCAATAAAAATAAATGAAAATAAATAAATAAAAATAAATTGATAAATAAGGTAAATAAATAAATAAAAATTAATAAGAATAAAAATATATAATTAAAAATAATTAAATAAGAATTAATAAAAAATAAATGAAATTAAATAGATAAATAAAAATAGATAAATAACGAAAAATAAATAAAATTATATAAATAGAAATAAATGAAAATAAATATATAAAAATAAATGAATAAATAATAATAAATAAATATATAAAAAAATAAATAAAAATAAATAAAATAAAATAATAAATAATAAATAAGTAAAAATAAATGAATAAATAAAAATAAATGAAAAGAAATAAATAAAAAGCAATAAATAATAGAAATAAATAAATAAAGATAAATAAAGAAAAAAGTAAATAGAAAAAGATAAATAAATGAATAAAAATTAATAAAAAAATAAATGAATAAATATAAATAAACGAATAAAAATTAATAAAAAATAAATGAATAAATATAAATAGAAATAAAATAAATAAATAAATAAATAAAAATAAATAAAGAAAATAAAAAAAATAAACAAATAAAAATAAATAAATAAAATTAATAAATAAATAAATAAAAATAGATAAATAAAAATAAAGAAAAATAATAAATAAATAAACATAAATGAAATTAAATAAATAAAAATAAATGAATAAATAAATAAATAAATAAATAAAATAAATAAAACTAAATGAATTAATTTATATTAATAAATTAAAAATAAATAAATAAATAATATAAAATAATTATATAAATAGATAAAAATAAAGGAAAATAAATATATAAAAATAAATAAATGAATAGAAAAATAAAAGTAAATAAAAAATAAATAAATAAAGATAAATGAATTAATAAAAATAAATAAAAAAATAGAAATAAATAAATAAATAAATGAATAAAAATAAATAAACAAATAAAGAAAATAAATAAAGAAATAAATAAAAATAAATAAATAAATAAGAATAAATAAATAAAAAAAATAAATAAATAAGAATAAATAAATAAAAAAAATAAATGAATAAATAAATAATAATACAAAAATAAATGATAATCGCCGGAGGTGGCCATCATTACATGAATGACTATGCTCTAGTTTGAGAAAATGATACAGTCTTTGTATTGGCGCTAAAATCCTCACCGAAGACTCCCTGAAGACTCCTTGAAGACTCTTTCTTCAGCAGTATAACAAGGGTCCCGGCTGAATTGGACCCCTGGGCCCCACAAACAAACCCAAAAAAGGACCCCTTACCAAAGATTTCCTCCGGAATCGCCGGAGGTGGCTATCATTACATGAATGACTATGCTCTAGTTTGAGAAAATGATACAGTCTTTGTATTGGCGCCAAAATCCTCACCGAAAACTCCCATGAGACTCCTTGAAGACTCTTTCTTCAGCAGTATAACAGGTGTCATTTTTCAATTTCAAGGGTAATTTCTACCATTAATATAGCTGGTAGCCTTTCATCACTGGCACTCTGTTGTAGTATTCCATGTGTCATTTTTCAGTTTCAAGGTTCCTGTAGCCTTGTAGGTAATGCAGTTGTCATTTTGAAATTGCAAGGTTCATATGTAAAATTAACAAAAAACACCAACTTTGAGGTCCCATAGCCGAGAGGGAACCCTGCCACGGACATGAGGCTCTAATTAGAGCCCCTTTATTTTGGTCCGTTCTATTAAAAAATTCATACAAAACATCAATACGTTCAGGCCTTGCTGAGTTTTGGATGCCTGAATTTTTATTGTATAAATTAAAAAGGCGACTTTGAGGCCCCGTAGCTAAGAGGGGAACCCTGCCACTGAGATGAGGCTCCAAATACACCCCTAGTATTTTGGCCCGTTCTAATAAAAAATTCAAACCGCACATCAATACGTCGCCGCCTTCTTGTGTTATGGACGCCTGAATTTCTATTATAAAAATTAAAAAAGCGACTTTGAGGCCCCATACCTAAGAGGGGAACCCTGCCACGGACATGAGACTCCTTATGCACCCCCAGTATATTGGTCCGTTCTATTAAAAAATTCAAACCGCAAATCAATACGTCGAGTCCTTGTTGAGTTATGGATGCCTGAATTTTTATTGTAAAAATTAAAAAGACGACTTTGAGGCCCCGTAGCTAAGAGGGAAAACCTGTCACGGACATGAGGCTCCAAATGCACCCCCACTATTTTGGTCCGTTCTATTAAAAAAATCAAACCGCATATCAATACGTCGTCGCCTTCTTGAGTTATAGAAACCTGAATTTCTATTATAAAAATTAAAAAGGCGACTTTGAGGCCCCGTTGCTCAGATAGCAAACCTGCCACGGTCACCAGGCTCCAAATGCGCCCCCAGTATTTTGGTCCATTTTATTGGAAAAAGCAAATGGAAGTCTGAATTTCCATTCATCGATTTTTGGAAACTGGAAATATTGGCCAAAAAAAATTTGCTTCCCCAAAATTAATAGAACTGTACTAACATGGGTTAGTTAGGTCGATAATTTTGAAAGTTCTATTTTTTGAGGCTGGACTTTTTTTTTTTTTTTTTTTACACCCTAGGTTTAGAATATGCCACCTTCACCACGCAAGGGTCCCGGCTGAATTGGACCCCTGGGCCCCACAAACAAACCCAAAAAAGGACCCCTTACCAAAGATTTCCTCCGGAATCGCCGGAGGTGGCCATCATTACATGAATGACTATGCTCTAGTTTGAGAAAATGATACAGTCTTCGTATTGGCGCCAAAATCCTCACCGAAGACTCCCTGAAGACTCCTTGAAGACTCTTTCTTCAGCAGTATAACAAGGGTCCCGGCTGAATTGGATCCCTGGGCCCCATAAACAAACCCAAAAAAGAACCCCTTACCAAAGATTTCCTCCGGAATCGCCGGAGGTGGCCATCAATACATGAATGACTATGCTCTAGTTTGAGAAAATGATACAGTCTTTGTATTGGCGCCAAAATCCTCACCGAAGACTCCCTGAAGACTCCTTGAAGACTCTTTCTTCAGCAGTATAACAGGTGTCATTTTTCAATTTCAAGGGTAATTTCTACCATTAATATAGCTGGATTTTTATTTATTTTTTGATATATTTTTTTATTTATTTTTAATTATTTATCTATTTATTTTTATTTATTTATTTATTTTTATTTATTTATTAATGTTTATTAATTTTTAGTTATTTAATGATTTATTTTTATCTATTTATTTTTATTTATTTATTTTCTTTTATATTTTTCATTTATTTATGTATTTTTATTTATTTATTAATTTGTATTTGTGTATTTCTTTTGATTTATTTTTATTTATATATTCATTTATTTTTGTTTATTTATTTATTTTTATTTATATATTTTTGTGTATTTATTTTTTATTTATTTATTTTGATTTATTTATCTGTTTTTATTTATTTTTTCTTTAATTCATTTAATTTTATTTATTTATTTTTTTTATTTATTTTCATTTATTTTTATTATTTTTTTTCATTAATTTATTTGTTTTCATTTATTTTTTTATTTTTTATTTTTATTTTTATTAGTTTATTTTTATTTGTTCATGCATTTTTTAATTATTTTTTATTTATTTTCATTTATTTTTATTTATTTTTTATTTATTTTCATTTATTTTTATTTATTTTTTATTTATTTTCATTTATTTTTATTTATTTTTTATTTACTAATTTATTATTTATTTTTTATTTTTATTTATTTTTATTTTTTATTTATTTTTTTATTCATTTATTTTTGTTTATTTAATAATCATTAATTTTTTATTTATTTTTATTTTTTATTTATTTTTTTATTCATTTATTTTTGTTTATTTAATAATCATTAATTTTTTATTTATATCTTTTTTTATTTAGATATTTTTATTTGTTTTTTTTATTAAAATTAATTTTCACTTATTGATTTATTCTTTCTATTTAGATATTTTTATTTGTTTTTTTTTTATTAAAATTAATTTTCACTTATTGATTTATTCTTTCTATTTATTTATTTTTTTTTATTTTAATTTATTTCTATTTATATATTTTCATTTATTTTTATTTATTTTTTTAGTTCTCTTAATTTATTTATATTTTTTAAATTTATTTTTATCTATTTATTTTATTTATATATATTTTTTATTCTTATTTTTTTATTTATGTTTATTTCTTTAGTTATTTATTTATTTATTTTCATTTATTTTTTATTATTTATGTACTTTTATTTATTTATTTTTTCTTTATTTATTCATTTATTTTTTTTTATTTATTAATGTTTATTTATTTATTAATTTTTATTTATTTTTATTTATTTATTTTTTATTTATTTATTTTCATTCATTTTTATTTATTTATTTTTTATATATTTATTTTTATTTATTATTTAATTTTATCTATTTATTTATTTTTATTTATTTATTTATTTTTTATTCATTTTTATTTTTTTTTTTTAATTATTTATTTATTTTTATTTTTTTTATTTATTTTTTTATTATTTGGTTTCTTTTCTATTTTTTATTTATTTATTTTTTATTTATTTTTATTTATTAATTTTTTTCATTTATTTATTTATTTTTATTTATTTATTTATTTATTTATTTATTTATTTATTTATTTATTTATTTATTTATTTATTTATTTATTTATTTTCATTTATTGTTATTTATTTATTAGGTATCCTTTTTTATTTATTTATTTTTCTTATTTTTCACTTATTTATTTATTTTTAATGATGTATTTACTTTTTTATTTATTTTTGTTTATTTATTTTTATTTATTTTTTTTCATTTATATTTTTTAAATATTTTTTTTGCTTATTTATTTATATTTATTCATTTATTATTATTATTTATTGATTTATTATTATTCATTTATTTTAATTTTCTTATTTATTTATTTTTATTTCCTTTATTTATTTATTTTCATGTATTTATATATATATATATATATATATATATATATATATATATATATATATATATATATATATATATATATATATTTATATATATATGTATATATTGTTATTTTAATTATTTATTTATTTTTTTCATTTATTTATTTTTATTTATTTATTTATTTTTATTTATTTATTTCCATTTATTTTTATTTATTAATTTTACTGTGTTTTTTTATTTATTATTTTATTTAATTTCAGTTATTTTTTATTTTTTTATTTATTTATTTTTACTTATTTATTTTAATTTATTTTCACTTATTTATTAATTTATTGTCTTTTTTATTTTTTTATTTATTTATTTTAATTTATTTATTAATATTTTATTTATTATATCTCTATTTATTTCTTCATTTTTGTTATTTATTTATTTTCATTTATTACCTTATTGTTATTTATTTATTTATTTATATATTTTTTTATTTAATTTTTTTTTTTTATTTATTCATTTTTATTTATTTTTATTTATTTATTTATTTATTTATTTATTTATTTATTTATTTCTCTTTATTTTTATTTATTTATTTTTTTATTTTTATTTTTGTATTTATTTATTTTTTATTAATTTTTTTATTTATTCATTTATTTAATTTTATTTACTGATTGATTTTTATTTATATAATTTTATTTATTTTTTTTATTTTTTTCATTTATTTATTTATTTTTTTATTATTTATTTATTTTCATTTATTTTTATTTATTTATTTATTTTTATTTAACTACTTGTTTTTATTTATTTATTTATTTTTATTTATTTGTTTATTTAATTTTTTATATAGTTTTTTGTTTATTTTTTTATATATTGATTCTTATTTATTTATTCATTTATTTGGAATCATTTTTTTATTTAATTTTTTAAATTTTTTTATTTCTTCATTTTTTATTTATTTATTTATTTATCTATCTATTTTTATTTATTTTTTATTTTTTTATTTATTTATCTTTTTTTACTTATTTCTTTATTAATTTTTTTCATTTATTTATTTATTTTTATACATGTATGTATTTTTTTCTTTATTTTTATTTATTTTTTTATTTTTTTTCTATTTATTTATTTATTTATTTATTTTTATTTATTTATTTATTTTTTATTAATTTTTTATTTTTATTTATCTGTTTTCATTTATTTATATATTTATATTAGTTTATTTATTATTATTTTTTATTTACTTTAATTCTTTTTATTTTTTTTTCATTTATTTATTTATTTATTTTTATTTACTTATTTATTTTTATTTATTTTTTCTTTTCTTATATTTTTATTTATTTATTTATTTTTATATTTTTTATTTATTTTACTTAGTTATTTTTATTTTTATTTATTTTTAATTAGTTATTTATTTTTTATTTACTTTTTTTATTTATTAATTTTTATTTAACTTTTCTCATTTATTCTCATTTATCTATTTTTATTTATTTATTTATTTTTATTTCTTTATTTAATTTTATTTATTTTTATTTATTTATTTACTTTTGTTTATTCATTTTCATTTATTTTTTGTTTATTTTTATTTATTTACTTTTGTTTATTCATTTTCATTTATTTTTTGTTTATTTTTATTTATTTATTTTTATTTATTCATTTATTTTTATTTATTTATTTATTTTTATTTATTTATTTGTAATTTTTATTTATTTATTAGTTTTATTTATTTATTTATTTATCTTTATTTATTTATTTATCTTTATTTATTTATTTTTATATATTTATTTATTGTTATTTATTTTTTTCAATTATTTTTATTTATTTAGTTTCTATTCATATATTTTTATTAATTTACTTATTTGCATTTATTTTATTTGTTTATTTCCATTTATTCTTACTTATTTTTATTTATTGACTTATTTATTTTTATTACTTTTTTATTTATATATATATATATATATATATATATATATATATATATATATATATATATATATATATATATATATATATATATGTATATATATATATATATATATATATATATATATATATATATATATATATATATATATATATATATATATATATATATATATATATATATATATATATATATATATATATATATATATATATTGTAACTTTAAGCTGCTTAGTTTTGTGTTCGTGGCTCTTATTAACGTAAATATTTTGTTCAGTTCTTTCCAGGTTTTCATTTATTTTCGTTTTTCTCTCGAGCCTCGAATAGCTGGATAGAGTCTTTTCGCTCCCACCAAGGGTTTGTTAGTTTGTAATTGATACCTCGCCCATGAAGTTTCTTTTTCTTTGCATGTACGAGCTCTGGATGGTTTTGAGCCTTCGTTTTCTCCCAACGAAGGTGTTTTATGGACACTGGGTGTGATTTAAGGGGGATTTCGGTACTCGGCTCCTTATAGGAAAGAACTCGACCGATAACGGCATCTGTGGCAGTGTATTCCTGTAGCGACCTGTCTTGTGTCTGTTGTTGTGGCGGACTTTTTGAGGGCGTGTCATTGGGCGCCTTATTGCTGCTGGTGGCTCTTTGTCAAGATATCACAAGAAGCCATCCTGTCCTTTTGGGTGACATATCCAGAAATATGTACGTCTCCTGCGGGTGTTGATGGGGAACATCCTGCCCTCTGTTGTACTGCCTCTCTGCTGCAACGCCTCTCTATACGTTACTGCACCGCCTCTCTACCTACTGTGGCTCTGCCTCCCTGCCGTGTCGAGTCTTTCGGGGCCGTTAAGAGGCCTTTTGGTCACGAAGAAGGGTAAGCGTGCCTTCCGTGAATTATCAGTTTTTGTATTTATAAAAGACGACCCCTGTTCTACGGTCCACATCTTCGCGACTATTGAGACAGTCCTGTGCTTGCTACCCGACGGCTGTATTCGTCAAGATTCATCGGTGTTGGTGTCAATTAGGATCATTTAAGCGAAGGAAATAGCTTTAACCTAATTGTAAATATGTTTAATTTCGAGTTTGTAAATATTAGGATTAAGGTTCTCTTCCCCTCCTGTGTCTCTTCCTGTCGTATGTGAGAGAATTACGTTGTTGTGTGACAGTTTCGTTTCTTCCTTTTTCTCTAACCTGTTTCTTTATCTATCGTATGATAGATCGGTGGGTTAGCGTGAATGAGGTGATTGAAGGTAGTGACTGTGCATTGTAGGTGAATGAGTTTTTTTTCTGTCCCTTTATTCAGTTATTCGGGGACCTGTTAAATGTTTAAACTGTGTAATAAATTCCTAAATATTACGTTAATGACTATCAATTATCCCTTTGAGTGCTTCCATTGAATTGTGTCACTGGTATTCCTGCTCTTAGACGAGCTTTGTCTATGTAGTATGGCATTTTGAAAGCTATATGTCATAACCTGGATTTAAAAAACAAAAAGAATTACTGTAACCAGTCGTTACAAATTGGCGACCTTGCCATCGATCTTCCAGTGATATAGTTCTTGGGTCACTCAGAGGGGTAATTTTGCATTTGGTTGGTTAGGGACAGGTCCCCCCGGCTCTTTTTCCTCATTCCCCCGTAACAATGCCGTTCTTTGAGGGTAATGTGGAGGTGGCGGCCTCCCAACTTTTGGCAGACTCAGATTGGGAGAGGAAGTTATATGACTTAAAAAGGGATGAGTTATGGTTTCTTGCTGAATTTTTGAATTTAGGGTTATCATCTGAGTTAAGAAAGGGGCAGCTACTCTGGGAAGTTGTTAGGGCTGCTAAAGTGTACAGAGAAACCGTAAGTATGGGAGATGAGATCCAAAACGAACAAGCAGTTGATATGAGTGATGGTAAGGAGAAAGCACAGGATAATGTTCACGATTATGTTAGGGAGATAGATGGAGAAGTTAATAGTAATGAGGTAAGTGAGTTGAGGCTAAATATTTTAAAAGAACAAACAAAGATTAAGGAATTAGAATACAAAGCATTGCAGTTGCAGGCTGAAGAGAGAGTGAAAGAAAGAGGTCATGAGTTAGATTTGCTAAGGTTGCAGTTGTCTATGAAAAATAATAATAATGTTAATGATGACAAATTTAATCTGTTGAGTGCTTTGAAGTTGGTACCAATCTTTAATGAAGAGGACGTTCCCGAATTCTTCATATCCTTTGAGAGGATAGGGAAAAAATTAAGTTGGCCTAGGGACATGTGGACCACACTGGTCCAATGTAGGTTAAAAGGAAAAGCTCAGCGAGTATATAATACGCTCAGTGAGGATCTGTCGTCAGACTATGACACTGTGAAAGCTATTATTTTGAAGGCATACGACCTCGTTCCCGAGGCGTATCGCCAGAAATTTAGGAATTTGAAAAAGGACAATGAAATCACCTTCGTAGAGTTCGCAAGAAAGAAGGAGCAATTTTTTGAGGACTGGCTTAAAAGTAAGGAAATAGATAATTTTGGGAAATTAAAGGAACTCATTTTAATTGAAGAATTCAAGAGAATGGTGTCGAGGGAATTGAAGATTCACCTCGAAGAACTAAAATTAGATTGTTTGCAGGAAGTTGCCATTGCAGCAGATGAGTACTCCCTTGCTCATAGACAGGACTGTGTAACAAGGGAAAATAATAGCAGTAAACGATTCTCACCTCGTAACAATAACTGGGGGATAAACTATTCCAAAAGCCAGTCTGAGAGGAGTACTAGTAAAAACAAACCCAAGGAAAATAATAGTAATAGCAGTAGTAGTAGCAGTAGTGAATATCGTAGTTTTGTGAACAGTAGTAGATCTGGTGGTGGTAATAGCAGTAGGAATACGCCAGAGTCGAGGAGTAATGTAATGTGTTTCTGGTGCAGTCGTAAAGGTCACGTGAAGGCCAACTGTTTTGCTATGAAAAGGTTCCTGGAGAAACAAAAAGAAGCTGTTTGCTTGGTTTCCGCAGAACAGGTGTCGAAGGAAGATGAAAAGAAGTGACTCAGATTTAGAAATTATATATCGGATGGCACGGTTTACCTTAATGACACTAAACAAATCAGTCGTAGAGTGAAAATATTACGCGACACTGGTGCTGCGCAGTCTCTAATCTTAAGGCGGTCAGTGCCACATAACTTTGTTTTCTCAAATAATGACTTTGTTGTTTTGGGAGGTTTCCCTAATACTATTGTTTCTTGTCCTCTCGAAAAATTATATCTGGAAACTGATTACTTTATGGGAACGGTAAAATTGGCAGTAGTGGACAGTTTGCCAGTTCCAGGTATAGATCTTGTTTTTGCAAATGATTTAGTAGTGAAAGACGAACTGAATTATTTTCCTATTTTGTCTTTAGTAGAAATAAAGTGTGATAAGGATTTTGAACCTATATCTATTATGACTCGTTCGCGCGCTCGAGAGGTGAACCTCGAGGAGGTTAATTTAGACTTAGACGAAGTAAGTAGACAAAAGACTGACACATTGACTGATAGCGTAAAAACAAATATTTTTAATGATGTGAACTGGGATGCTGAGGCTTTCAAGGAAGCCCAGATGAAGGAGTTTTGTAACCTTGAGGTTGATGATCTCGATAATGACATTTCTAAAACCTTTCTTTTTTAAACAGGATGGTTTGTTGTACAGGGTCAGCAGGGCAGGGAATGCACCTGCTGACCAGGTAGAGGTTGTTAGGCAGCTGGTGGTTCCGGAAGAATATCGGAACAAATTGATGTGGCTAAGTCATGAAAGTAACTTATCAGGGCATTTTGGGGTCAGAAAAACATTTCAAAAGTTAGCCGAGCATTTTTTCTGGCCTGGAATGCGCCGGAGTATAAAACGTCACGTGCTCTCATGTGAGGTTTGTCAACTCGTGGGGAAGCCAAACCAAAAGATACCAAAAGCCCCTCTGATCCCTATCCCGTCAGTTGGAGAGCCTTTTAGGGAAGTGATTGTGGATGTCGTTGGTCCCCTTCCGCGGACGCGCGGAGGGCATGAATATATCCTTACAATGGTGGATAGGATGTCACGCTTTCCTGAGGCTGTCCCACTACGGAGTATTAGGGGTGAAAAAGTTGTGGAGGCTTTAATTGGCTTTTTCACGAAATTTGGTATTCCAAAAAGTTTGCAGACAGATTGTGGGACAAATTTTACCAGTCGCTATTTTGAGAAGAAAATGCACGAATTAGGAGTTAAACATATTACGTCATCTCCATATCATCCTGAGAGCCAGGGTCAGGTGGAGAGGTTCCACCAGACTCTCAAGTCTGTTTTGAAAAAATTTTGTTTGGAGACAGGTGTTGAGTGGGATAAGGAAATCCCATATGCGTTATTCGCAATTAGGTCGGTGCCTAATGAAACCCTGGGGTTCTCGCCTTTCCAATTAGTATTTGGCCATAGTGTTAGAGGTCCCTTAGACGTGGTTAGGGAACACTGGGAAGGAGAAACCCCAGAAATAAATGTACTCGACTATATGTCAAATTTACAAGAGAAATTGCACAGAGCCTGGTCTTTTGCCCGAGAAAATTTGGCAAAGGGTCAAGCTAAAATGAAGTACAGTTATGATGTAGGTACTCAACGGAGAGAGTTTTGTCCAGGTGATAAGGTGTTGGTTTTGCTCCCCATACCTGGCAATCCGTTGAAAGCTCAGTTTTCAGGCCCGTGGAAGGTACTGAAAAAAATGAGTGATGTTAACTACCTGATTGAGACTCCTGAACGTAGACGTAAATCACAAATATGTCATGTTAATATGCTGAAACCTTATTTTTGTAGAAATGAAGCTGTAGTAGTAGAAGCAGTATCACTAATGAATGTAGACGTAGAACCAGTTATTGATAATAATTTCTCTGTTGGTCCAAATGTCCTCTCTGATAATTCTGATGTTTTAAATAATCTTAATGTTAAATTTCAGCATTTAGAGGCAGATAAGGCTGCTTCTTTGATAGACCTGATTACTGAGTATAAAGATTTGTTTCAGGACGCCCCTGGAAGGACTAATGTATTAGAACATGATGTTGATGTTGGAGACGCCCAGCCTATCAAACAGTGTCCATACAGGTCAAATCCCATAAAAAAAGGTGTGGTTAAGGATGAAGTAAAATACATGTTAGATCACGACCTTATTAAGCCAAGTTGTAGTCCCTGGAGCTCTCCAGTAGTCCTTGTTAAGAAAGAAGGCGGTCAGCATCGATTATGTTTTGACTACCGTAAAGTGAATGAAGTAACCAAGACTGACTCCTTTCCCTTGCCTCGGGTGGAAGACTGCATTGACTGTATTGGATCTGCCAAATTTATCAGTAAATTTGACTTATTGAAGGGTTATTGGCAGGTCGGTCTTACACCCAGGGCAAGGAAAATATCTGCTTTGTGACGGGTGACGGCTTGTATGAGTGTAAAGTTATGCCGTTTGGCATGAAAAATGCAGCCGCCACCTTTCAAAGATTAATGAATTTGGTAACTTGTAATTTAGATGGATGTGTTGTCTACATAGACGATTTAGTCATCTACAGTGATGACTGGGACACACATCTCAAGAGGATAAGGGCATTATTCGAGGCTCTAAGAAAGGCTGGTTTAGTTATTAATCTGAGAAAGAGCGACTTTGCTCAAGCAAAGGTTGTGTATCTCGGGCACGAGATAGGCTTGGGCAGAGTCGCTCCCAAGAAGGCAAATGTTGAAGCAATATCAGTTTTCCCTGCGCCTCGGAACAGAAGGGGGGTAAGGAGATTCCTTGGTATGGTGGGATACTACCGTAAGTTTATAAGAAACTTCTCTGACCTTGCCACCCCCTTGACTGAATTACTGAAGAAAAATGTAAAATTTATCTGGGATGGCAAGTGTCAGGAAGCTTTTGAAAAGTTAAAATCGGCGTTGGTAAGTTTCCCTCTGCTGCGATCTCCAGACTTTTCTCTACCTTTTTGTTTGGCAACTGATGCCAGTGACACAGGGTTAGGTGCTGTGCTATTTCAGAAGGATCAAGACGGAACAGTTCACCCAGTCGCTTATTTTTCAAAGAAACTGTCGCCAACCGAGAGGAGATACTCTACAGTCGAGAAGGAAGCTCTGTGTTTATTAAAATCTTTGAACCATTTCAGCATTTATTTAACTAATCCATCCTTTCCCGTTGAAGTCTTTACTGATCACAATCCATTGGTTTTTATTAACAGATTCAAGAATAAAAATCATAAAATTTTGAGGTGGAGTTTAGAGCTCCAAGAATATGATCTAATTATTAACCATATTTCTGGTAAATGTAACGTAGTGCCAGATGTCCTCTCAAGGGCGTATGAAAAGGAATGAAGGGATAGACTGTAATTATTTTACTGCTTTTCTTTCAGGTATAGCCTTTGTTTTGCTCTCTTTTGTATGTTAGTTATGTGATCATTTTTAGCCTTTAGTAAAAGTTTTTGTTTTTGCTTTGCTTTAGACTTGGTTAAGTTAGGTTTTTAACTGCTGCAAAAAAAAAAAAAAAAATTATTATAATTTTTTTTTTTTTTGGTGGGGAGCTGTAACTTTAAGCTGCTTAGTTTTGTGTTCGTGGCTCTTATTAACGTAAATATTTTGTTCAGTTCTTTCCAGGTTTTCATTTATTTTCGTTTTTCTCTCGAGCCTCGAATAGCTGGATAGAGTCTTTTCGCTCCCACCAAGGGTTTGTTAGTTTGTAATTGATACCTCGCCCATGAAGTTTCTTTTTCTTTGCATGTACGAGCTCTGGATGGTTTTGAGCCTTCGTTTTCTCCCAACGAAGGTGTTTTATGGACATTGGGTGTGATTTAAGGGGGATTTCGGTACTCGGCTCCTTATAGGAAAGAACTCGACCGATAACGGCATCTGTGGCAGTGTATTCCTGTGGCGACCTGTCTTGTGTCTGTTGTTGTGGCGGACTTTTTGAGGGCGTGTCATTGGGCGCCTTATTGCTGCTGGTGGCTCTTTGTCAAGATATCACAAGAAGCCATCCTGTCCTTTTGGGTGACATATCCAGAAATATGTACGTCTCCTGCGGGTGTTGATGGGGAACATCCTGCCCTCTGTTGTACTGCCTCTCTGCTGCAACGCCTCTCTATACGTTACTGCACCGCCTCTCTACCTACTGTGGCTCTGCCTCCCTGCCGTGTCGAGTCTTTCGGGGCCGTTAAGAGGCCTTTTGGTCACGAAGAAGGGTAAGCGTGCCTTCCGTGAATTATCAGTTTTTGTATTTATAAAAGACGACCCCTGTTCTACGGTCCACA
>JANJGK010000287.1:612500-617500 GCA_039081455.1 Macrobrachium rosenbergii | reverse complement strand
TTTTCATTTATTTTTATTAATTTATTTTTATTTATTTATATTCATTTATTTTTTATTTATTTTTTATTTATTTACTCATATTTTTTATTTTTATTTTTTCTTTATTTTTATTTATATACATATTTCTATTTATTTATTATTTTCATTTTATTATTTATTTTTTTATTTACTTTTATTTATTGATTTTTTATGTATTTTTATTTATTGATTTTTATTTATTTTTTATTTCTTTTATTTTTTATTTATTTATTTTTAATAATTTTCAATTTTTATTTATTTATTTATTTTTAATTATTTATTTCTTTTTTATTTATTATTATTTATTTTTTATTTTTTATTTATTTATTATTAATTATTTATTTCTGTTTATTCATTCCTTTCTTTTATTTACATTTATTTATTTATTTAATTTAATTTATTTTTTTTTTCATTTATTTTCATTTATATCTTTTATTTATTTTTATTTTTATTTGTTTATTTATTTTTATTTATCTATTTATCTTTTTCTTTATTTATTTATTATTAAATTTTTATTTATTTATTTTCATTTATTTTTATTTAGTTATTTTTATTTTTTATTTATTTTATTTCTTTATTTCTTTTTATTTCTTTCTATTTATTTATTTACTGATTTTCAGTTACTTATTTAATCTTTTCTTATTTTTTCTTTATTTTTACTTATTATTTTAAATTTATTTTCTTTAATTTTTATTTATTTATTTTCTATTTATTTATTTTTATTAATTTATTTCTTTTTATTTATTTCTATTTATCTTTTTATTTTTATTTATTTATGTTCGTTTATTTTTATTTATTTATTTGTATTTATTTATTTATTTTTATTTATTTATTTACTTATTTTTATTTATTTTTTTTAATTTCGTTGTATTTATTTATTAATTTATTTATTTTTATTTATTTATTTATTTTTATTGATTTATTTAATTTTATTAATTTATTTATTATTATTTTTTTTATTTATTTGTTTTTTATTTATTTATATATTTTTATTTATTTTCATTTATTTTTATTTATTTCTTTATTCATTTTTTTATTTATTCATTTTTGTAAATATTATTATTTATTTATTAATTTATTTTTATTTATTTATTTTTATTTAATTATTTATTTTGATTTATTTTTTATTTTTTATTTTTATTTATTTTTTTCATTTATCTTTATTTATTTAGTTATTTTATTTATTTATTTATCTATTTTTATTTATTTATTTTTATTCATATATTTTTTTATTTATTTATCTATATTTTTTTATTTTATTTATTTATTTATTTTTATTTTTTTTTTATTTTTATTTATTTATTATTATTATTAATTTATTCATTTATTTCATTAATTTATTATTATTTTTTATATATTTATTTTTTTATTTTTTTTATTTATTTTTCTGGTTTATTTAATTATTTATTTTTATTTATTTTTCTGGTTTATTTAATTATTTATTTTTATTTATTTTTATTCATATAATTTTTTATTTATTGTCATTTTTATTTGTTTATTTATTAATTTTTTCTCTTTATTTAAATTGATTTATTTATTTTTATTTATTTAATTTTTATTTTTTTATTTATTTATTTATTTTTTTTATTTGTCTTCATTTATTTAATTATTTATTGTTATTTATATATTTATTTTTATGTTTTTCTTTGAATTATGTTTACTTTTTTTATTTATTCAGTTATTTAATTATTTATTTATTTTATTCATTTTTATTTATTTATTTATTTTTAATAATTTATTTCTTCTTATTTATTTATATTTAATTAAAAATTTTCATTTTTTTTCATTTATTTTTATTTATTTATTTTTTTTAATTTTATTATTTTTATTTATTTTTTATTTACTTGTTTTTATTTATTTTTATTTATTTATATATTTTTATTTATTTTTATTTATTTATTTTTATTTGATTATATATTTTTATTTATTTATTTTCATTTATTTTCATTTATTCATTTTTAAGTATTGATTTATTTTTATTTATTCATTCATTTTAGATTTATTTATTTATTTATTTATTTTTATTTATTTACTTATTTTTAATTATTTATTTTCATTTATTTTTCTTTATTTTTATTTCATTTATTTTTTATTAATTTTTATTTATATATTATTTTTATTAAATTATTTAAATTATTTATTTATTTATTTTTATGTATTTATTTATTTAATTTGATTTATTACTTTTTTATTTATATTTATATTTTTTCATTTATTTTCAATTATTATTTATTTATTGTTATTTATTTAATTATTCTTTTTATTTATTTATTTTTAGTTATTTATTCATTTATTTTTATTTATATATATTTTTTTTATTTATTTTCATTTATTTTTTTTATTTTACTTATTTATTTATATTTATTTATTATTTTTATTTATTTATTTATTTCTAATTATTGTCATTTATTTTTTTATTTAATTTAATTTATTTCTTTTTTTATTTATTTATTTTTATTTATTTTTATTCATTCATCTATTTTTATTTTTATTTATTTATTTATTTTTTATTTATTAATTTTTATTTATTTATTTATCTTTTTTATTTATTTATTTATATATTTTAATTTATTTTTCTTTATTTATTTATTTTTATGCATTTATTTCTTTATTTTTATTTATTTAATATTTTTATTTATTTACTTTTATGTATTTATTTTTTTATTTATTTATTTTTATTTAATTATTTTTTATTATTATTTACTTATTTAATTTTATTTATTTATTTTAATTTATTTTTTTAAGTATTTTTTCATTTTACTTTATTTTTAATTATTTATTTATTTTTTATTTTTATTTACTTATTTCTTTTTATTTATTTATTTTTGTTAATTAATTTTTTCATTTATTTATTTATTTTTATTATTTTTTAATTATTTTTATTATTTTTTATTTATTTTTATTTATTTATTTTTATTATTTCATTCATTTTTATTTATTTTTATTTATTTATTTAATTTTTATATATTTATTTTAATTTATTTTTTTAATTTTTTTAAATTTATTTATTTCCATTTATCTATATTTTTTTTTATTTATTTTTATATTTATTTTTTCATTTTTATTTATTTATTTGTTTATTTTTATTTAAATATTTTTGTCATTTATTTTCATATATTTATTTAACTTTATTTTTAATCATTTATTTTTAATTTTAATTATTTCTTGATTTTTTTATTCTTTTAAGGCATTTTCTTATTTTTTCTTTAGTTTTACTTAATTTTATATAATTAGATTTGTTTATTGTTAACATTTACTTTCATTTATTTTAATTTATTTTTATTGATTTTTATTTATTTATTTTCATTTATGTTAGTTATTTTGATTTTGTTGAGATTATTTTTCATTTACTTACTTTTATTTATATATCTTAATTTCATATATTTTTCTTTATTTATTGATTTATTTTTAGTAAATGTTATACACTTATTATTATTTTTTTCATTTTATTATTTTTTATTTTTTATTTCTTTATTTACATTGATTTTATTTATTTATTTAATTTATTATTTCTCTATTTATATTTACTTATATATTCAAGTAAAAATTCAACTTCAAAAATGACAAAATAAGGTATAAGAATGTAGGATGAAAGTATTAGAAAAATATATAAATTTTGAATACAAAATTATTATGAATTTTGCTCTCTTCATAATGGACGAATTTAGTTTAACTTTTAACTTCGTATAATCGAGTCCTATTTAAAAAAAAACGGTACAAAAACAATCAATATTTAAATGAAAAATCAATGTTAAAATCAACTCAAAATTGTAAAATTAATATATCATATAAAATGTAAAAAAAAATTAATTTTAATACGATATTTTTGTAAATTTTGCCCTCTTTTTCTTGAATGATTTTAGTTAAACGTTTTCTGATATAAGTCAATAAATAAATAAAAATAAATAAATAAATCAAAATAAAAAAAATAAAGAAATAAATAAATAATTAAATAAGTGAAAATAAATGAAAATAAAAAAAAATATATAAATAAATAGAAAAAAGAAAAAATAAATAAATAAAAATAAATAAATAAATAAATAAATAGAAATATATTAAAATAAAAGAAATAAATAAAAACAAATAAATAAATGAAAATAAATAAATAAATAAATAAAAATAAATATATAAATAAAAATGAATAAATAATTAAATAAATAAAAATAAATGAAAATAAATAGATAAAAATAAAAAAAAATAATAAATAAACATAAATAACTTAACAAAAATAAATAAATAAATAAAAATATATAAATAAAAATAAATTAAAATAATTAAATAAAAATAAATAATTAAATAAAAATAAATAAATAAAAAAAATAAAAAAATAAAAAATAAAAATAAATAAATAAAAAATAAGAAATAAAAAATAAAAATAAATAAATAAAATGAATTAATAAAAATAAATAAAATAAAAATAAATTAAAATAAATGAATAAAAATAAATAAATAAATTAAAATAAGTAAATAAATGAATATGAATAAACTTAAATAAATAAATAAATAAGTAAAAAGAAAAAATAAATAAATAAATAAGTGAAAATAAATAAAAATAAGTAATTAAATGAAATAAATAAAAAAATAAAAAAATGAAATTAAATGAATAAAAATAAATACATAAATGAATAAGAATAAATGTAAATAAATAAATAAATAAGTAAAAATAATTAAAAGAGAAAATAAGTAAATAAAAAATATATAAAAAAATAAAAAATAAAAATAAATAAATAAAAATAGAAGTAAATAAATAAAAATAAAGCATAAAAATAAATAAATAAAAATAAAAAAGTAAAGAAAAATAAACATATAAATAAAAATAAATGAAAATAAATAAATAATATATAAATAAAAGTATATAAATAAATGAAAAAATTAATAAATAAAAATAAATAAATAAATAAATAAAGATAAATAATATATAAATGATAATAATTGAAAATATATAAATAAATAAACAAATAAATAAAAATGATTAATAAAAA
>JANJGK010000287.1:602500-607500 GCA_039081455.1 Macrobrachium rosenbergii | reverse complement strand
GCGTTTCTTGCACACACAAAACATCTACTTTCTTTTTCTTCATCAGGTCAGCCAACTCCCTACCTCTCCCAGTCATGGACCCAACATTAAGCTGACATACTCTAAATCCAATGTGTGCTCGCTTCTTTAGCTGCACCTGCTCCTGATGCAGTAGCCTTCGCCTTATCACGGAGTTAGGGCGATGTTTCTGTGCGTTGTTTACGGAGTACCCCTTAGCATTACCTTTTTCCATATTTCGGCTCATTCCATGGTCTTGGCACAGATTTTTACGGCGGGATGCCCTTCCTGACACCAACCCACCCTATTTATTTATTTTTATTTATTTTCACTTATTTCTTGATTTATTTTTATTTATTTTTTCATTTATTTTTATTTATTTATTTTAATTTATTCTTTTTTATTTATTTAGTTCTATTTATTTATTTATTTTTATTAATTTATCTTTATCTATTTATTTTTATTTATTTAATTATTTTTTATTTGTATATATTTTTTTATTTGTATTTATTTATTTATTGATTTATTAACTTTTATTTCATTATTTATTTTTATTAATTTATTTTCATTTATTTTTAATTATTTTTTAAATTTTTATTATTTTATTTTTTTATCTTTATTTATTTACTTATTTTTTATTTATTTATGTTTTATTTATTTATTGTTATTTATTTATTCATTTATTAATTTTTAATTATTTATTTTATTTATTTATTTTTTTTATTTATTTTCATATATTTAATTATTTATGTTTATTTATTAATTTTAATTTATTTAGTTTTATTTATTTATATTTATTTATTAATTTATTTTTATTTATTTATTTTTTTATTTTTTATTTATTTTTATTTATTTCTTTATTTTTTTATATTTTTATTTATTTATTTTTATTTATTTATTTATTTTTGTTTATTTATTTAGTTATATTTTATTTATTTATCTATTTTCATTTATTTTTATTTATTTATTTACTTATCTATATCTAATTTATTTATTTTTATTTATTAATTTTTTCATTTATTTATTTATTTTTATTTATGTATTTATTTTTTTATTTATTATTTTTATTTAAATATTTATTTATTTATTTTTAATTATTTATTTTTCCATTTATTTATCTATTTTTATTTATGTATTTATTTTTTAAATTTATTTTTAGTTATATATTTATTTTTATTTAATTATTTATTTTTTATTTATATTTTCTTTATTATTTATTTTTATTTATTTCTTTATTTTTATTGATTAATTTATTTATACTTATTTATTTATTAGTAACTCTTGATTTATTTTTATTTATTTATTTTCTTTCATGTATTTATTTATTTTTATTTATTTATTTATTTTTCTTTCCTTATTTATTTTCATTTTTTCTTATTTATTTTTATTCATTTTTATTTATTCTCATTTATATATTTATTTATTTTCATTAATTTATTTATTTTATTGTTATTTATTTTTATTTATTTTATTATTTTTTATTTATTTATTTTTATTTATTTATTTTCATTTTTTATTTATTAATTTTTATTTATTTATTTAATTTTATTTCTTTAATTTCATTTATTTTTTTTCATTTATTTATTTTCTCTTATTTATTTCTTTTTTTATTTATTTATCTATTTTCATTTATTTTTATTAATTTATTTATTCTTATTATTTTATTTATTTGTTTATTATTTTTATTTATATATTAATTTTGTTATTTATTTATTTTATTTATTTTTATATAATTATTTATTTATATTTATTCATTTTCATTTATTTTATTTATTTATTTATTTATTTGTTTTTGTTTATTTATTTTATTTATTTATTTTTATTTTTTTATTTATTAATTTTTTTTTATTTATTCATTTATTTAATTTTATTTATTAATTTATCTATTTTTTATTTACTTATTTTTATTTATTTATTTTCATTTATTTATTTATTTATTTGTTTGTTTTTATTTATTTATTTTCATTTTATTTTTATTTATTTATTTTTATTTAATTATTTTTATTTATTTACTTTTATTTTTTATTTATTTATTTGTTTTTATTTATTTATTATTATTTATTTATCTCTTTTTCATTGATCTTTTTTCATTTATTTTTAATTTATTTATATTTATTTATTTATTTATTTACTTATTTATTTATTTATTTTATTTATTTATTTTTTATTTTCATTTTTTATTTTTTTCATTTATTTATTTTTATTTATTTATTTATTTACGTATCTATATTCATTTATTCTTTTTTATTTATTTATTATTTTTATGTATTTATTTAATTATTTAGTTTTTTATTTATTTATTTAATCTTATTTATGTATTTATTTTTTATTTATTCATTTTTATTTATTTATTTATTTTTATTATTTATTTTTTATTTATATATTTTTAATTATTTATTTTCATTTATTTATTTATTTATTTTTATTTATATTGATTTATTTATTGTTACATATATATATATTTATTAGTAATTTATTTACATTATTTATTTATTTGTTTTTCTTTACTTGTTATTTTTATTTATTTTCATTTATTTTTATTTATTTTTATTTATATTTATTTATTTTTATTTATATTTATTTATTTTTTTTATTTTTTATATATTTTTTTATTTTTATCTATTTATTTTTATTCATTTATTTTTATTTTTATTTATTTTTATTTATTTATTTATTTTTTATTTTATTCATTTTTATTTTTATTTATTTATTTAATGTTTTCATTTATTTTTAAATATTTATTTTTATTTAATTAATTATTTTTATTTCTTTATTTATTTTCATTTATTTTTGTTGGTTTATTTACTTATATATATTTATTTTCATTTATTTTTGTTTATTTTTTTTATTCATCTATTTTTATTTATTTAGTTATTATTTTTTATATATTTTTATTTATTTATTCATTTTTATTTATTTATTTATTTTTATTTATTTTTTATTTATTTGTTTTTATTTATTTATTTTTATTTATTTATTTTTATTTATTTGTTAATTTTTATTAATTTATTTTTATTTATTTATTATCTATTTATCTATTTTTATTTATCTACTTTATTTATTCATTTTTAATTTTTTATTTATTTATTTTTTTACTTTTATTTATATAATTTAATTAATTTTTATTTATTTATTTATTTTCACTTATTTTTATTTATATATTTATTTATTTTTTTTATTTATTCATTTATTTTTATTTATTTATATATCTTCAGTTATTTATTTTTTTATTTATCTATTTTAATTTATTTTGTTTATTTATTTTATTTATTTATTTATTTTATTTATTTATTTACTTTTAATTATTTATTCATTTTTATTTATTTATTTTTCATTATTATTTTTATTTATTTTCATTTATATATTTATTCATTTTTATTTATTTAATTTCATTTATTTTTATTTATTATTTTTATTTATTTATTTTTTTAATTGCTTATTTATTTTAATTTCTTTATTTTTATTTTGTTTATTTTACTTATTTATTGGTTTTTATTTATTTATTCATTTTTCTTTTTTTCTTTTTCATTTATTTATTTTTTTATTTATTTTTGTTTATTTTTATGTTTATTTATTTATTTATTTATTTTTTCTATTTATCTACTTAACCTTATTTGTTTATTTATTTATTTTTAGTTATTTATTTATTTTTATTTATTTTTATCCGTTTTTTCTATTTATTTATTTCTTCTTTATTGTTTTTATTTATTTACTTTTATTTATTTATTTATTTTTATTTATTCATTAATATTTATTTATTTATTTTTATTTATTTATTTAATTTTATGGATTTATTTATACTCATTAATTTTCATTTATTTACTTATCTATTTTTATTTATTTATTTATATATTTTTATTTACTTATTTTTATTTATTTATTTTCATTTATTTTTTATTTATTTTTCGTTATTTTTTACTTTTCTTTATTTTTATTTACTTAATTTTCTTATTTTTATTTACTGATTTGTTTTTATCTTTTTATTTTTGTTAATTTATTTTTTTCATTTATTTATTTATTTTTTTATTTTTACTTATTTATTTATTTTTATTATTTTATTTATTTTTTTTATTAATTTATTTTTTTATATATTTATTTTCATTAATTTTTATTTTTATTTTTTTATTTATTTATTTTCATTTATTTATATTTATTTATTTATTTTTTATTTTTATTTATTTCTTTTTTATTTTTATTATTTATTTATTTTTATTTAAATATTTTTTTTATTTAATTATCTTCATTTATTTAACTTTATTTTTAATCGTTTATTTTTAGTTTTATTTATTTGTTGTGTTATTAATTCTTTTTAGGCATTTTCTTATTTTTAATTTAGTTTTACTTAATTTTATATATTTTGATTTATTTATTTTTATTCTTTACTTCCATTTATTTCAATTTATTTTTATTGATTTTTATTTATCTATTTTCATACATATTAGTATTTTTGATTTAGTTCATATTGTTTTTCATTTACTTACTTTTATTTATATATCTTAATTTCATTTATTTTTCTTTATTTATTGATTTATTTTTAGTAAATGTTATATACTTAATTATAATTTTTTTATTTTATTATTTTTATTTTTTATTTGTTTATTTACATTGATTTTTATTTATTTATTTTATTTATTCTTTTTTTTTATTTATATTTACTTATTTATTCAAGTAAAAATTCAACTTCAAAAATAACCTACAAAAAGGAATAAGAATGTAGCATGAAAATTTTAGAAAAATATGTCAATTTTGAATACAATATTATTATGAAATATAATGGATGAATTTAGTTTAACTTTAACTTCGTATAACCGAGTCCTATTTAACAGAAAACGTTAAAAATACAATCAATATTTAAATGAAAAATCAATTTCAAAAATCACCTAAAAATTTGTTTTAATTTGAAAAAAATTAAGATTAATACAATATTTTATATTAATCCTTTGTATTGTTTTTACATTTATTTTCAACGTGTGTGTTTTAATTTTCATCTTATTTAATTTCAT
>JANJGK010000287.1:590000-597500 GCA_039081455.1 Macrobrachium rosenbergii | reverse complement strand
AATATATAAATGAAAATAAATTGAAAAAAATAAAAAAAAATAAATAAATAAATAAATAAAAATAAATAAATCAATAAAAATAAAATAATTAATAAGAAGAAAACAATAAGAAAGTAAATAAATAAAAAAATCGATAAATAAATAAAAACAAATAAATAAATGAAAATAAATAAATAAAAAAAATAATAAAAATAAATGAAAATAAATAAAAAAATAAATAAATAACATAAATAAGCAAATGAAAATAAAAATATAACTAAAATTAGATAAATAAATCAAAATAAATAAATACAAAGAAAATAAATAAAGAAAATAAATAAATAAAAATAATTAAATTTATAAAAAATAAATAAATAAATAAAAATAGATAAATAAAACTAAATGAAAATAAATAAATAAAAATAAATAGACAAATAAATAAAATAAATAAATAAAAATAAATTGAAAATACTTAAAATAGATAAAAATAAATAATTAAAAAAAATAATAAATATCAATAAATAAAGAAAAATAAATAAATAAATAAAATAATTAAAAATAAACAAAAAATTATTAAAAATAAGTGAATAAATAAATAAAAATAATATATAAATAAATAAAAATCATAAATAAATGAAAATAAATAAAAAATAAATGAATAAATAAATTAAATAAATGAAAATAAATAAATAAAAAATAAATATGTAAAAAAATAAATTAACAAATGAAAATAAGTAATAATAATTAAATAACTAAAAATAAATAAATAAATAAATGAAAATAAATAAATAAATTATAATAAATAGATAAATAAATAAAAATAAAAAAAAAATAAAAATATTAAATAAATAAAAAATAAATATATAAATAAATAAAAAAGAAGAAGTAAATAAATATTAATAAATGAAAATAAATAAATAAATAAGATTAATAAATAAACAAAAATAAATAAATAATTAGAAATAAATAAATGAATAATTAAATAACAATAAATAAATAAATAAAAATAAATAAATAAATAAGAATAAAATATAAATAAAAAATATAAATAAAAATAAAAATAAATGAAAATAAATAAATACAAATAAATAAATTAATAAAAATAAATAAATTAATAAATAAAAATAAATAATAATGAATATATAAATAAAAATAAATAAATACATAAATAAATAAATAAATAAATAAATAAAAATAAATAAATAAATAAAAATAAATAAAAATAAATAAATAAATAATAATAATAATAAATAAATAAAAATAAATAAATAAACAAAATTAATAAATAAACAAAAATAAATAAATAATTAAAAATAAATAAATAAGTAAATAAATAAATAAATAAATAAATAAATAAATAAATAAATAAATAAATAAAGAAATAAGTAAATAAATAAACAAATTTATAAATAAAAACTAATAAATAAATAAAAATAAATAAGTTAATGAGAATAAAAATAAATAAAAAATATATATAAAAAATAAAAATAATTGAAAATAAATAAATCCAAATAAATAAATAATTAAAAATAGATAAATAAATAATTAAAAATAAATAAAAATAAATAAATAAATAAAAATAAATAAATAAAAATATGTGAAGATAATTCAATAAAAATAAAAAAAATAAATAAAAATGAACAAATAAATAAAAAATAAATAAAATTAAATAAATGAATAAAAATTCATTTTTATATATTTAATTATTTTTAATAATTTATTTTTATTTAATTATTTATTTATTTATTTTTATTTAATTTTAATTATTTTTATTTTTCTCTTTATTTGTATTCATTTATTTTTATTTATTAATTTACATTTTTTAATTTATTTTTTAATATTATTTATTTATTTATTTACTTTTATTTATTAATTTTTATTTTTTATTTAGTTATTTATTAAATTTAGTTATTTATTTATTTTTGTTTATTTATTAATTTTTTATTTGTTTTTTATTAATTAATTTTTATTTATTTATTTTTTTATTTATTTATTATTATTTATATAATTATTTTTATTTAATTATGTTTTTTATCTATCTATTTTTATTTATTTATTTATTTTTATTTATTTATTTATTTATTTTAAGTTATTTATTTATTGTTATTTATTTTTATTTATTAATTTATTTATTTTTTATTTATTTATTTATTTTTTAAAATTATTTTCATCTCTTTATTCTCATTTATTTATTTATTATTATTTATTTATTAATTTTTATTTATTTATTTATTTTTTATATTTATTAATATATTTTTTTAATTTATTTTCTTTTCTTTATTTATTTATTTATTTGAATTATTTATTCATTTATTTATTTATTTATTTATTTATTTATTTTACTTATTTGTTTATTTTTATTTATCTATTTATTTTTATTTATTTTTAGTTATTTAATTATATATTTTTTATTTATTTTCATTCGTGTTTTTTTATTTATTTTTTTAATTTATTCATTTGTATTTATTTATTTCTCCTTATTTTTTTTATTTATGTATTATTTATTTTTATTTATTTATTTGTTTTTGCTTATTTAATTTTATTTACTTTTATTTATTTATTTCTTTAATTTATTTTTATTTATTTATTTATTTTGATTTATTTATTATTTTATTTATTTATTTTTTATTTATTTTGATTTATTTATCTATTTTTTATTTTTTTATTTATTCATTTATTTTTATTCATTTACTTTTGTATTTATTTTTTATTTTTATTTATTTATTTGTTTGTATTTATTTATTTATTTATTTTTATTTTTTTTATTTTTTACTTATATTAATTAATTTATTTTTATTTATTCATTTATTTTTATTTATGTAATTATTTTTTATTTATTTTCATTTGTTTTTATTTATTTATTTTTGTTATTTTTATTTATTTATTTTTATTTCTTTTTATTTTTTATTAATTTTTTATTAATTAATATTTATTAATTTATTTAATTTCATTTATTTTTTTATTTATTAATTTTTTATATTTATTTTTATTTATTTATTTATTTTTATTCTTTTTCACTTTTTTATTTATTTATTTTTATTTATTTATTTTTTTATTTTCATTTATTTTTATTTATTTATTTTCATTTATTCTTTTTATTTATCTAGTTCTATTTATTTATTTTTTTTACTTATTTTATTTATTTATTTGTTTTTTTTATATATTTATTTATTTATTTTTTATTTATTTATTTATTAATTTTTATTTCATTATTTATTTTTATTCATTTATTTTCATTAATTTTTATTTCATTATTTATTTTTATTCATTTATTTTCATTAATTTTTAATTATTTTTTATCTTTATTGTTTTATTTATATTTATTTATTTTTGTTTATTTATTTATGTTTATTTATTTATTAATTTTTATTTATTTTTATTTATTTATGTTTTTATTGATCTTATTTATTAATTTTTTTTATTTATTAAATTTCTATTTATTTATTGTTATTAATTTTTTAATTTTTTATTTTTATTTATTTATTTTCTTTATATATGTTTTTATTTATTTTCATTTCTTTTCATATATTTAATTATTTATGCATATTCATTTATGTTTATTTATTAATTTTTATTTATTTAGTTTCATCTATTTATAATTTTTTATCAGTTTATTTTTATTTATTAATTTTTTCATATTTTATTTATTTATAATTATTTCTTTATTTTTGATCTATTTTTATCTATTTATTTGTTTATTTATTTTTATTTATTTATTTTTTTTTATTTATGTATTTATTTTATTTATTTATTTTTTATTTATTTATGTCTTTTATTTTTTATTTTTTATTTATTTTTTTATATATTTATTTATTTACCTATTTTCATTTATTTTTATTCACATATTTATCTTTATCTACTTATTTATTTTTTTATTTATTCATTTATTTATTTATCGTTATCTGTTTATTTATTTATTTTTTATAATTTTTTTCATTTATTTATTTAGTTTTATTTTTGTATTTACTTATTTTATTTTTCTATTTTTATTTAAATATTTATTTTGATTTATTTATTTAATTTTAATTATGATTTTTTTTCATTTATTTATCTATTATTATTTATGTATTTATTTTTTTATTTTTATTTATATATATATATATATATATATATATATATATATATATATATATATATATATATATATATATATATATATATATATATATATATATATATATATATATATATTTATTTAATTATTTATTTTTTATTTACATTTTCTTAATTATTTAAATTTTTTATTTCTATATTTTTATTTATTAATTTACTTATATTTATTTATTTATTAATAATTTTTTATTTATTTTTTTCATTTATTTTCGTTCATTTATTTATTTATTTATTTTTTATTTATTTATTCTTCCATTTATTTTTATTTATATTTATTTATTTCTCTTTATTCTTATTTATTTTTATTTATATTTATTTATATATTTATTTATTTTTAATAATTTATTTTTATTTAATTATTTTAATGTTATTTATTTTATTATTTATTTATTTATTTATTTATTTTTATTTGTTTATTTATGGTTATTCATTTATTTTCCTTATTTTATTAAATTTTAATCATTTATTTATTTATTTGGATTTCTTTAATTTCATTTATTTTTTTATTTATTTATTATCATTTATTTATTTTCACTTTTATTTATTTATTTATTTATTTATTTATATTTATTTGTTTTCATTCATTTTTATTTATTTATTTTATTTATTTGTTTATTTTTATTTATTTATTTTTAAAATCTTTTTATTTATTTATTTTTATCTATTTGTTTATTTTTTATTTATTTATTTCTATATAATTGTTCATTTATATTTACTTATTTTCATTTATTTTTATTTGTTTATTTATTTATTTTTATTTATTTAATTTATTTATTTATTTAATTTATTTATTTATTTCTATTTATTTTTATTTTTTTATTTATTTTTTATTTACTCATTTATTTAGTTTATTTATTTATCTATTTTTTTTATTTTTTTATTTATTTATATGATTTTTTCATTTATTTATTTATTTTCATTTATTTTTATATATTTATTTTCACATATTTATTTTTATTTAATTACTTTTATTTATTTATTTTTATGTATTCATTTATTTTCATTTATTTATTTGTTTTTATTTATTTATTTATTTATTTCTATTTATTTATTTCTTTTTATTGATTTTTATTAATTTATTTTTAATTTATTTATTTATTTATTTTTATTTATTTATTTTTAATTTTTTAATTTTTTCATTTTTTCATTTATTTAGTTACTTATCTATATTCATTTATTTTTATTTATTTATTTATTTATCTTCATTTATTTATCTAATTATTTATTTTTTCATTTATTTATTTACATTGATTTTTTTATTATTATTTATTTTTATATTTTTATTAATTTATTTTCATTTATTTATTTATTGGTTTTTCTTTACTTATTTATTTTTATTTGTTTTTTTTTCATTTATTTTTATTTATATATTTATTTATATTGATTTATATATTTTTATTTATTTTTAATATTTTTATTAATTTATTTTCATTTTTTTTATTTGTTTGTTTTTCTGTACTTATTTATATTCATTTATTTATTTGTATTTCTTTAATTTCATTTATTTTTTATTTATTTATTTTCATTTATTTATTTTCACTTGTTTTTCTTTTTTAATTATTTATTTATTTATATTTATTTGTTTTCATTCATTTTTATTTATTTATTTTATTATTTTATTTATTTGGTTACTTTTATTTATTAATTGTTTAGATTTTTTATTTATTTATTTTTATTTATTTGTTTATTTTTTATTTATTTTTTTTTCTATATAATTATTCATTTATATTTATTTATTTATTTATTATTTATTTATTTATTTTTATTTATTTAATTTATTTATTTATATATTTTTATTTTTTTTATTTATTTTTTATTTAGTAATTTATTTAATTGTATTTATTTATTTATCTATTTTTTAATTTTTTTATTTATTTATATGATTTTTTCATTTATTTATTTATTTGTTTTTATTTATTTATTTTCATTTATTTTTATATATTTATTTCACATATTTATTTTATTTAATTACTTTTATTTATTTATTGTTATTTATTCATTTATTTTCATTTATTTATTTGTTTTATCTATTTATTTATTTCTTTTTATTAATTTATTTTTCATTTATTTATATTTATTTATTTATTTTTATTTATTTATTTTTTATTTTTTCATTTATTTATTTTTATTTATTTATTTACTTATCTATATTCATTTATTTTTATTTATTTATTTATTTATTTATCTTCATTTTTTTATCTAATTATTTATTTTTCATTTATTTATTTACATTGATTTATTTATTATTATTTATTTTTATATTTTTATTAATTTATTTTCATTTATTTATTTATTGGTTTTTCTTTACTTATTTATTTTTATTGATTGTTTCATTTATTTTTATTTATATATTTATTTATATTGATTTATATATTATTATTTATTTATATATTTTTATTAATTTATTTTCATTTAACTGTGCATGAGAGCTAAAAGCCATTGTGCTTTATTCAGTGTTTAATATTGTGGACCGAGTTGCCGAGAGCTGTTACCAGGTCAGCAGAATGAGCCTTTGATGCAGGAAGACTTGCCAAGTCGAGTATTTGAGTCTGTGTCTGCTGATTATTTTCATGTCTCTGGCAAGACATTTCTTGTGTACGTTGATCGCCTATCAGGTTGGCCGTATGTATCTTCGTGCAATGGATCAACTTCTGCAGCTCAACTAGTTAGTTTGTTGAGGCCAATATTTTCAGACACAGGTGTGCCTGTAGTACTGAAAACAGATGGAGGACCGCAGTTCGCTTCATCAACATTGCGGCATTTCCTTGCTCGATGGGGGGTGGAACACCGCGTGACATCGCCCTATAATCCAAAAGCAAATGGTCATGCCGAAGCTACCGTGAAGATTATCAAGAAATTGATTTTGACGACCACAAGAAATGGCAAGCTGGATGAGGATGAGTTCGCACAAGGGCTTCTTGAGCTCAGGAATACTCCACGGGCGGACGGTAGATCTCCAGGGCAAATCTTGTTTGGACATCCTTTGCTTTCCAAGATTCCGGCTCATCATCGTTCATTTGCAAAAGAATGGCAACGTACAGCTGACGAATGTGACATAAAGGCTGAGTACCTTCGGCAGCAGGCAAAGGAACGGTATGATGCCACTGCTAGACCACTCTCTAAGCTGAACCTTGGTATGTACGTGGATCTGCAAGACCCTAAGACAAAACGATGGGATAAACCAGGAGTTGTGGTCGGAATTGGCACGAGGAGGGATTACCTCGTGAAGACTGGGAATGGGCGCATCTATTGGAGAAATCGGAGGTTCCTACGACCTCATCGCCCTTTTTTGCCAGGAGACATTATTTCTCCGCCTATCTCGGTGTTGGGTGGCGAAGCTTCAGGATATGGAGAACGTAGATCACCTGCAACATCACCTAAGCCTGATACTCAATTATCAGTTGCCTT
>JANJGK010000287.1:562500-585000 GCA_039081455.1 Macrobrachium rosenbergii | reverse complement strand
GTGCTTGCAAACATAGCAATCACGTTGTGCTGACTGCTTTTTTTCAGTTGCTGGCAAAAATTCTATGAAATGCAGTGCACCGACTCTTATCGGATTTCTCTCAACCGATCGGCGTCCTCCTTTACCATTATTTGTTCTGTCACTTGCAAATTTGGTGAGCATCTGTCTGATGACAGCCAATCGGAAACTTTTCAGCCGAGGCTTATTACCTGTTTTTACTAGGTACATATTATAGGCATTAAGTAAGCATATATCAAGGAGGTGAAAGAAGAGTTTGATGTACCACTTTACGCTTTTCCTCACAGTCTGACCAATACCAATTTGCATATCACTCTTGTCCACCATTCTCATGTTGATGTTGTAATCGGGTACTGCTGCAGGTTTGAGTTTAGCCTCATTAGTAACATGATCTTTTTTGCCACTGTCAACCATTTCGTTTGAATTAATCGTGGTGCACATTATCACATCTCTTTTATCGTGCCATTCCACACAAAGTACATCATTCGACACAAAACTTTGCTGTTCACCTTTTTGCAGTTTTCCTTGAAATTTTGGCATTGAAACGCGATTGGATCTCACAGTGCCGCAACTTCCGGTGCCATTTTCTTTAAGGTTTTTGCACAGTGCCGGGCTCGTATACCAGTTGTCAGTAAATGTATGTCCTTGATTCAAGTAATCAGACATCATTGTTTTAACAAAGCCATCGGAAACACCAAGGGTACGGTCAAATTGAATATCAGTTCCCTTACCAGTATAAACAATGAGCCCAAAATGTACCCTGTTTCACAACAACAAATAATAAACAATTTGATCCCGAAGCGATGTCTCTTCGTTCTGATATATTGTTTGAAACGCAAACGGCCCTTGTACAGAAGTAAAGATTCATCAATAACCAAGTTTCTAAATGGCTTGAAAAATAGCTTGAACTTTCTTGTCAAATCACTTAGAATAGGTCGCATCAAGGAAAGCTTATCTTCTTTGTCTCGAGAGTCGTTGTTAGCAAAATGAAGAGTTCGGAGCAGCAACAGATACCGATCACGTGACACGGCCTTGCCAAAAATTTCAGTGCGTAGTAAAGGATCGGTGCTCCAGTATTCGTTGATGTCACCTTTGTAAGAATGCGGCATGAGTAAAGATAAAGCAAAAAAGGTGTATAACTCACTCACAAATGTATCTCTCCACTTTTTTCTTATCGATGTTTGGCCCAGTGCAACATCCCTCATCTTTTGTGAATGGTATCGGTTTGTTTCTTCACTTATCATTTCCATTAACGGAGCATCAAAAAATGCTTTAAAATAGTCCATTACTGGACTGTCATCCAATAGAGGGCATTCGGGCTGAATTCCTGAAGAACTGGATTCGAAATGAAAAATATGAGGGTGGTAATCGTCACTACTAACCCACTGCCAGTTCACTTCATTTTCGACGTACGACTGGTTATCTCCGTCAAATATCACAGCTTCTTCAGGCACCGACTCATTTCGATTAGTGTTATCTATGCCACCATCATTATTATCATCATCATTATCGTCTCCATGATCACTATCGCATAATTCATTTTCATGTGCACTGCCCTCTTCCAGATCGTCTTCAAATAAAGGACCACTTGGTTTGTCATCATATTCATCTAAGAGTTCGTGAATGAGATCTCGGCCGTCCTCTACAGATGGGTAAGAATCTAGCGGGAAACAACGCAGATCTCTCGCACGGCTGCCTTCCATGATTGGGAACAGTCAAATGAGTAATCCCGTGACCCAGTTCCGTTTGTTGCCTTCTTAGTACTGTTCTGACCTACATTGTCTTAGACATGCATGTTACACACACACACACACACACACACACACACACACACACATATATATATATATATATATATATATATATATATATATATATATATATATATATTTAAGGGACATATATTCAATTCATAACTGCCATACTATAAGATGTGATGAAAGAGAGATAGCTGCAAGATGGTACTAGGTCAAGCGATCAGTCGCAAAATCGTTGCATTCAGCAAATAGTTTGGTTACTTCAGCTGTTTTGCTTGATGAACACACAATATTGGCTCTGATTTGTGAGGCAGACGACCAAGCTGGTATGCGAGTACATAAGTTCGTGCGTTAGAAAATATAGATTTTGTGTCTAATTCTGCCCAAAAATAAGTCTGATCGTTCATTAGCGAAGCTAGAGCGAGATCGTCAAGACGTAGCTTTGAGTGTTCCAATCTCTTAGAACTGGCAGAATAAGGTAAAGTTCAGACTCTTCTTTTTTCTATGTGAAATGTGAACTTGTGAATTTTACCATGATTTCAAGACACTTATGAACTTGTGTGGAAAGTTGAACATAACCATTCATGCCACTTTAATATTCTATTTTATTGTGTATTGCATAACCATTATTAATCATGCATTTTAGACTTTCGTTATTATGTTTTACACTTGTATATTTTTGGGAGATTACTATTGTGCTTAATTCTTTCAACAGATGTCAGTGGTGACATTGTGGTGATATCTGTGGAATTGGTGTGGTTATAGAGAGGACAATGCAAACCTTTGCAATGTCGGTGGTTGACTTAAGACTAGACGTTTGATGTCTAAGATGGAGTATGTGAGAGTTTTGAGTTTAAAGGCTTAGCCATAATAAGACTTTTAGTCAGAGTTAGATTATTTTGACTTGATAACTCATTTATTATGCATTTTAATCTTTTCTTTGTTCATTCATTACTGGCTGGGTTGGTTTGAATAATAAATCTATTTTTGTAGGAAAGATTGCGTTTCCTTTGGATATCCATTTCTTTTTTGAGGATGTTTGAGAGAGAGAGAGAGAATGCGTGGGGCGAATGCTGAATACGAGAGAGAGAGAGAGAGAGAGAGAGAGAGAGAGAGAGAGAGAGAGAGAGAGAGAGAGAGAGAGAGAGAGGAGGTCTGTGAGCTGAGTGTCAGGGAGTGAGTGAGAGGGGGAAATAGTTGCGAGATATCACGTCTCTGATGATTAACTGCAACGCCCGTTACGTAACATTTCTTCACGAAATGCAGAGTCTGTTAGGAGGGGTATAACAGATTAATTTGGTGGCAGCAGTGTTGGTTTTAATTTGGTGGCAGCGGTGGTCGTTACACTTTAATTTGGTGGCAGCGGTTAAAACGTTTAATTGATAACAGCGATGTTTGAGGTTAAGATAGCGAAAGAGGGATAGGAATTAGAAATAGGCTAATTGATAACATTATGCCTCGGGGCACTGGCTGGCTGCAAAGCTTAGCTGAATGATCAGTGTTGAGACTTCGTGCGATGCGGGAGAACTATATTCTGAGAATTAGAATTATGCTCCGATACAGTGATTTTTCTTTTTTCTAAGTATTCGGGAGTGGCGAATTGTGAAAATAGATCTGGGTGATATGTAGAGTAGTTTGCAGTTAAGAAAACACCCAAATAAGTGTGAATAGTGGCGATTGTGAGTTAATTAAGAGTATGGTGACTTTACAAAATCACCTTCTATCTCTTCCATCTTTTTGTTTTGCTTCGAGCTAGCAGCTTCCCATTCTCGCACAGAGTTCCGTTTTCTGTTTAGAAGTCACGAGTGATAAGGCAAGTCTTCCGTTTTCTGTTCTTTTTTATTAGGAGTGTTCTCTTTGCCTCTTTTTTTTTTCTTTTCATGTTATTACTCTCAGGGCGTGTTATCATTCACAAAATGCCGGACTCAGACGCAAGTACGTCACAATCAATTGTGTGTCATAGACTGATGAACTTCAATGCAGGCATTACAAATTTTAAAGGGTTAGTTGACGGGAAGTCGACTCAGAATGTTGAGACATTCATTGAATCAGTAGAAAATGATCTGAATTCTAAGAAAATTACAAATGGCGCCGAAGCTTTAACAGAAGCGAAAGCTTTTCTAGACTTAGACAAAGGGGACATTGGAGAATGAGCACGCAGTTTCGGGTTCAGAAAGTGTAAAACTTGGAAAGAACTTCAGGAATTTTTACGTGCATCGTATGGCGGGGTCGACCGCGAATGCGTTGTTCGGAATTTACGAGCGCTTATCAGAACTAGGAAAGGTAATGATTCATTAATCACATACAGTGCTCGTTTATTTGATGCAGTAGGTGAGTTAAAGAAATCTATGAAAAACTCTCCATGGGTAAATGGAAATAATATCTCCTTAGATAATTTTGAAAAACTGCTACACTTTGCCTGCCTTTTAACGTCAGTCCCAGATGTAATTTTGATAAAAGAATTGATCAGGATACAGATGAATCCTTTTTGTTTGCACAGATTAATAAAAATCTATCAAAATGTCCGACGCTGGACAGTAGTTTTGTGAAGGGAGGTGCTAAAATTTCAGCAACAGTTTCAAAACTACAGAATAATGCAAATTCCTCACATCTAGGATACGATGCAGGAGCGAAGGCATGTGCGCGGGTGGAATCGAAGAAAACCTCAGAGAGATCAGTAACAACGATTCGTTGTTTTAACTGTGATAAAGTAGGACATAGTTAGTCAAATTGCAGAGTGAGATATTGTTCAGCTTGCAAATCTTCAGACCATGGGTGGAAATTTTGCCCAGCCACAAAGAATAGAGATTATTCAGGGAAATCACGGGGTGGTTTTACTAGATATGACAGAAGAATTCCTCATGATGCAAATTCTAGGTACACAAATGAACAGCAGAATTTTCACAAGATAAGTTCGAAGACGGACACAGGATAATGAGCAATCAGGTCTTAGACTCACCAGAACCTAGGCCGATTGTACATGGTTTTTCTAATGGCATTGAAATTTCTATCTTCATTGATTCTGGCAGCTCAGTTAACCTGATAGATGCTGATTTTTTTCACTCGAAATTTCCAGAGTGTAAATTAGTTCCTACTAATGAGACAGTGTGTGATGTACAGGCGAGAAGATGGAATATCTTAGGTTCGTCATCTCTTACGCTTTGTATCGGTGAAAAGACGATAGTAGAACCATTTTTGGTCATAGAAGGATTAGCCTTAGGTGAAATGGTTTTGCTAGGACACCCTTCTTGTATGCGACATAATATCAACATTCTTACTGGAATTCAGGGGATTACAATAGGTGAGCCAGGTTGTTTCGTTCCATATAGAAACATGGAAAAAAGTTGTTAGAAACCCAAGACGCAGACTGCGACATGTGTATCACATTCATTAGAGAATGAAGACATTCCGCAAAAGTCTTTCAAAGGATTTTTGTTAGAAGACATTGAATTGCACCAGCGAGTTCCTACATTGATTAAAGTGTCGGTGAAAGAGAAGAATTTTCCTTCTCAAGTATGCGTTGTTGAGGGAACCGAGAAATTCAAGGACGTTGTAAGTACGGTGTCAGTAAATGAAGTTTCAGTCGCAGGCGTAACTGCAGTAGAATTAGTAAGCTATCTAGACTCAGTGAAGAACATAAGATAGTGAGTTTTTGTGGAGACGGCAATATGTTTCCCAGCGAGGAGCTACAATTCAGAAGTCAAGTTCTTCACGAACATTTGGCTAAAGCTGATTATTCCGAGTATTCAGATAAAGTAGAGAAAGTGTTGAAAGAATATTTAGATATTATTGCTTTGAAGGGAGATAAGCTAGGGGTTACAGATGTTTTAGAACATTCAATCCGCCTAGAGAAAGGTACAAATCCCATATATATTCCAGCGTATCGAATTCCTTTTAAGATCAGAGAAGAAGTAGAAAAAGAGGTTCAGAAGTGGGAGTCGGAAGGTATTATTAGGCCGAGTTCCTCACCTTTTAATTTTCCTTTACTAGCGGTCCCAAAGAAAGATGGTAGCATCAGAGTATGCGTAGACTTTCGTAAATTGAATGAAAAGACATGCCCAGATAGATACCCTGTAGCTTGTTTGCCTGATTTATTTGTTGAAATCGGTGGCAAGAATATATATTCGTCTATAGATCTTATGCAGGGGTTTTTGCAAGTTCCTCTTAGCGAGAATAGTCGTAAATTTACAGCATTTTCTATACCAAAGGGGCATTACGAGTTTAATAGGATGCCTTTTGGATTACAAGGGTCCCCAATAACATTTACTAGGCTGGTTAACACAGTACTTCACGGTTTATTAGGAAAGTCGGTATTTGTGTACATGGATGACATTCTCATATGCACAGATACAATCGAAGAACATCTAAAGGTGTTAAAAGAAGTCCTCAAACGATTACAGTTCGCTGGATTAAGTCAAATTGGCTAAATGTGAGTTTCTGAAGAAAGAAATTGTCTATCTAGGTCATGTTATCTCTAAAGAAGGAGTCAGAGTGAATGATGACAAAGTCAAGGCTATCGTGAGTTTTCCAGTTCCCAAAACCAGGAAGCAGATTCGTTCATTCCTAGGTATGTCGGGTTTCTTTCGCCGTTTTGTGCGGAATTTTTCTACAATAGCGTCTCCATTGACAGATCTATTAGCAGAAGACGTTAAATTTGTTTGGGGTGACAGTCAGCAATTAGCTTTTGAGAAGCTTAAGAATGCTTTAGTGAACCCACCTGTTTTGAAGTTTCCAGATTATAGTCAACCGTTCACCTTGGTGACTGACGCGAGTCAGGAAGGTATAGGTGCGTGTTTGATGCAGAAATTTTAAGGAAAATTACACCCAATTGCTTTTTATGGCAGAAAGTTCAAAACGCATGGTAGTAACAAAAGGCTGATGTCAGTTGTGGACAAGGAGGCTTTTGCAGTCGTCTCTAGCCTTGTTCATTTCAAGATGTTGTTGTTGGGAAATAAAGTTGAGATTTTTACAGATCATCAACCGTTGCTAGAGCTTTTTAATAAGCCAAATTTATCGCCCAAGAGAGCACGTTGGTTTTTGACATTGAGAGATTTTGATGCAAGCCTCAAATACATTGAAGGTAAGCATAATGTGGTTGCAGATGCTTTGAGCAGATATTTTCCAGTTGAGGATGAGGGAGTACATACCGAATCCTGTGCGGAACACGAGAGTGGACATTTGGTGTCTCATGTCTCGGATACTAGTAGTTCTGAGATATCTCATGTAGGAGACAAACACGTTCCTATAGTGCATACTTCGGAGAGAAATAGTGAGTCGGCAGTCTCGGAAGAGATTGTTATTCGTGATGTAGAGGGAAACGTTGTGTGTTATGTTACTGGTGAAAATGTCACTTGGGACATACCCTTGCTCGAAGAGAAGCAAGATGAAGATAAATTACTATCAGATGCTAAGGCATTTCTCAGAGGAGTTTCACCGAAGAAAGGGTATAAGTTGCCTTTTTCTGGACTAGAATTGGAGAATAATTTATTAGTTAGGAAGGTTAAGTATAACTTGCGAAGTAGTCTAAGCATGGGTGAAATTACACAAATCATCGTGCCAGAGAGTCTAGTACCACAAGTTCTAGATATTGTACATTGTAAATTTGGTTCTCCTCATTTAGGTGTTGACAAGACGTATGAAAACGTTAGGTCAAAGTTCTTTTGGAAAAATATGTTTTCCGCAGTAGAGGCCTTTGTGAAGAATTGCTCTATTTTCAATGAGAATAAGCCAGCGACGACGGTGTCGTGTCGTTTGGGTTCATATCCCATACCAAATAGGCCGTTTCAGAGAGTGCATATGGATATTCTGGGTAACTTCTCAGAATCCGCTTATGGGTATAGACATTTATTAGTAGTTGTTGACGAGTTAACTCGTTTTGTTCAGATTTTCCCACTGAAAATCAAGTCAGCTGAGGAAGTAGCTATAGCATTCTTTAAGGGGATAATTTGTAGATATGGTGTTCCTGAATGTCTGCTCACAGACAATGGTAGGGAATTTATTAATAAAACTTTAGAGGGCCTTGCTAATTTACTGGGAATAAAGAAAGTATTTATAATCCCGTATAGACCAGAAGCGAACGTGTTATGTGAGAGGGCGAATCGGAAAATAATCGAACCTTTACGCATGACAGTGGGCGGTTCCGATACACATTGGGACAGATCTTTGGATGAAGTGCGATATAGTATCAACACTATGGCGAATGACACAATTAAGATATCTCCAGCAGAAGCTTTGTATGGGTACAAGTTGAAAGGACCTTTTGTTTGGTTACCAGAGCAAGTTAAGGGCGATGTTACAGTTACTTCGTTGATAAATACAGCGAGAGAAAGAATTGCGCGTATCAGTAAAGAACTTGAACTTAGTTCGCGCGCAATGGTAGAGAAGAGTAACGCTAAATCGCAGGGAGTAGCTATTTCCATGGGTGATAGAGTGTTTGTTAAAGTGAATGTTCGGAATGATCCGAATTATAAATTAAGTCCAAAGTTCCATGGACCTTTTGAGATTGTAGAGATCAGTGTGAGCTGAGTGTCAGGGAGTGAGTGAGAGGGGGGAAATAGTTGCGAGATATCACATCTCTGATGATTAACTGCAACGCACGTTACATAAAATTTCTTCACGAGATGCTGAGTCTGTTAGGAGGGGTATAACACACACACACACACACACACACACACATATATATATATATATATATATATATATATATATATATATATATATATATATATATATATATATATATATATGTATATATATATATATATATGTGTGTGTGTGTGTGTGTGTGTGTGTGTGTGTGTGTGTGTGTGTGTGTGTGTGTGGCTATGGCAATATAGCACTATCAATTGGACATTGAGCGGGCTTTACCTTCAAGCAGACATATAGCAGGAATATATAAGCGTTTTTTTTCTCTCTCCGTTCTGTTATACTTTGTTCAAATCTTGAAATAAGGAAAGCTCAGGGGCTACGATCTTTCCTTTCAACTTATCTTGCAAAAGCTTCATATATATGCATATATATATATATATATATATATATATATATATATATATATATATATATATATATATATATATATATATATATATATATATATATATATATATATATATATATATATATATATATATATATATATATATATATATATATATACGAAGATTTCGCAAGATAAGTTGGAAGGAAAGCTCGTAGCCCTGAACCCTCTTCATTTCAGGATCTGATCACAGTAACAGAAAGGAGAAAAAAGTAACAGTTTATATTGAAATATATATATATATATATATATATATATATATATATCTATATATATATATATATATATATATATATATATATATATATATATATATATATATATATATATATATATATATATATATATATATATATATATATATATATATATATATGTGTGTGTGTGTGTGTGTGTGTGTGTGTGTGTGTGTGTGTGTGTGTGTGTGTGTGTGTGTGTGTGTGGCTATGGAAATATAGCACTATCAATTGGACATTGAGCGGGCTTTACCTTCAAGCAGACATATAGCAGGAATAAGCAAAACCTAGTTATTCATTATTCATTAGAATAATCTTTATTCTAACATTTATAAAAAGACATCCAATATTTAGTGACAGTGGCCTTGTAGCATGGGATTATATAGCCCGACAAACATGATGGGATGGTGAAAGTGGGGAAAGTAAGGATGCCATATTATGTCATATCTGAGGCACAGTATTACTTCGAAGTAGAAAATGTAACAATGCATAGCCTATCACCTAATAAATTTCCCAATAAGTAAACAGTACACGTGTGTCGCAGTAAGTTGTTTACAAACCATGGTTTCCCCCATAATCCTACTATAAGTACTCTGCCCCACCGTAACCTCCTTGTGCCCCACCCAGATAAGTTGTAAACCGCTCTCTTCTCAAGGTCACTTGGGATATTTTGACGAGATGTTTTACCATTTAGAATCATTATAAAAAATAAACATTACGTACTGCTTGTTTGCAAATACTTCGAGCATCGGTAATTTGCTTTTACTACGAAATCGACTGTTTGCCCTTACAGGACTTTACGTATAAATGACCGAAAATTTCTCTCTCTCTCTCTCTCTCTCTCTCTCTCTCTCTCTCTCTCTCTCTCTCTCTCTCTCTCTCTCTCTCTCTCAACTCCTTCCATCCTTATTCATACAATAACCGTTCCCAGGTACTGAAAAAAATAATGCAATTTTTACTTGTAGGCGTATAATAAGGGTACTTTTACCTGCAAACGTCGACTCCTATCAGTACATAAAAATTTCATGAAAATAAGAAGGAAGCAGCAAATATCTGGACTCTCATCCACCGTGAAAGGGAATTATTGATAATCCTCCACTAAGGGCAAAACAGAAGCCTTGGTAGCGTTACCATCGTCAGGGTTCGAAGTAGAACTGTCACTGTCTAAGGGCACCGTCGCAAATGTCACCTATGTCCGCCAACAATGATAGCCAGATATCAAAATATTATAACTCTATAATCTTGGTTAATATATTGTAGTCTTTGTGTTGTACTGGCGTAGAATATCTTGGACTTGCATGTGGTAATAATTTTAACGAGAATAAAATCTGCCATAATGGGGGGAAATGGCAAACGTATATATACGTGAATAGTCTTTGTGACGAAAAGTAGCCAAACGTATAAATACGTGAATAGTCAAAGAAGGGTTAATTATTTATTTATGTTTATATATTTATTTATTTATTTATTTATTTTCGTTTATTTATTTATTTTCGTTTATTTATTTATTTTTTATTTATTTATATTTTTGAATGTAATAAATTTTTAGTTACTTATTTTTATTCATTTATTTATTTCTATTTATTTATTTATTTTTGATTATTTATTATTTTATTTATATTTTTATTTATTTATTTTTATTTATCTATTTTTATTTATTTATTTATTTTTATTTATTTATTTATTTATTATTATTTATTTCATTATTTTTATTTATTCCTTCCTTTTATGTTCATTTATTTATTTATTTGTTTTTATTTATTTATTTATTTATTTTCATGCATTTTTATTTATTTTTTTATTTTTATTTATTTCTATTTATTTTTTATTTATTTATTTATTTTTATTTATTCATTTATATATATGTTTTTTTATTTATTATATTTTTATTTATTTTTTTATTTATTTTATTTTTATTTATTTATTTTCATATATTTTTATTGATTTATTTTTACTTATTTATTTATTTATTTTTATTTTTTCTTTTGTTTTTATTTATTTATTTTCTATTTATTTATTTTTATTTATTTATTTCTTTTTATTTTTTTTTATTTTTCTATTGATTTTTATTTATTTATTTTCATTTATCTATTTTTATTTATTTATTTATTTTTATTTATTTATTTACTTATTTTTATTTATTTACTATTATAGATTTATTTATTTTAATTTATTGGTATTTATTTATTAATTTTTTTATTTTTATTTATTTATTTATTTTTATTTATTAATTTTTTTTAAATTATTTATATATTTTTTATTTATTTCTTCTCATTTAATTTTATTTATTTATTCATTCATTTTTTTCACATATTTTGATTTATTTTTTTATTATTATTTATATATTCTTTTATTTTTATTTAGTTATTTACACTTATTTATTTATAGATTTTTATTTATTTATTTATTTTTAATTTATTTATTCATTTTTATTCATTTATCTTTATTTATTTATTTTTATTTTATTCTTTTTTATATTTTGTAATTTTTTTCAATTGTTCATTTTTAGTTATTCATTTTTATTTATTTATTTTTTTATTTATCTATTTATTTTCATTTATTTTTATTTATTTTTTTATTTATATATTTATTTTCATTTATTTTTTGTTATTTTTTATATACATTTATTTATTTTTATCTATTTACTTTTATTCATTTATTTTTATTTATTTATTTTTATTTATATTTATTTTTATTTATTTATTTATCTATTTATTTTTTATTTTTATTTATTTTTATTTTTATTTATTTATTTAACTTGTTCATTTATTTTTAAATATTTATTTTTATTTATTTATTTATTTTTATTTCTTTATTTATTTTCATTTATTTTTTTCATTTATTTACTTTTATTTATTTATTTTCATTTACTTTTGTTTATTTTTATTTATTCATTTTTTATTTATTAATTTATTTTTTATTTATTTATTTATTTATTATTTTTTATATATTCTTATTTACTTATTTAGTTTTATTTATTTATTTATTTATTTTTATTTATTTATTTATTTTTATTTATTTATTTATTTTTATTTTTTTTATTTATTTTTATTTTTTTATTTTTATTTCTTTATTTATTTATTTGTATTCATTTATTTTTATTTATTTTTTTATTTATCTCTTTTTATTTATATTTATTTATTTTTAATTATTTATTTCCATTTATTTTTATTTATTTATTTTTATTTATTATTTTTTTATTTTTATTTATTTTTATTACTTTTTCATTTATTTATTTTTATTTATACTTTTATTAATTTATTTATTTTCCTTTATTTTTATTTATGTATTCATTTATTTTTATTTATTTATTTTCTTATTTTTACTTATTTATTTATAAATCTTTATTTATTTATTTTTTATTTATCTATCTTCATTTATTTTTTTATTTTTTTTATTTATTTATTCATTTATTTATTTGTATTCATTTATTTATTCATTTTTATTTATTTATTTATTTTTAAATTTATTTATTCTATTTATTTATTTTTATTCATTTATTTATTTTTCTTTATTAATTTTTATTTATTTACTTTTATCATTTATTCATTTTTATTTATTTACTTTTTTATTTATATTTATTTATTTATTTTCATTTATTTATTTATTCATTTTTAATTTTTAATTTTATTTATTATTTATTGATTTTTATTTTATTTATTTTTTAATTGTTTATTTGTTTTTATTTCTTTATAATTTTTTTTTATTTTTATATTGTTTTTTCTAATTATTTATTGGTTTTTATTTATTTATTCATTTTTATTTCTTTCTTTATTTATTTTTTTATTTATTTTTATTTTTTATTTTTATTTTTTCTTTATTAATTTTTTTTTATTTTTTAAAATTTATTTATCTATTTAACTTTAGTTTTGTATTTATTTACTTTTAGTTATTTATTTATTTTTATTTATTATTTATTTTTATTCATTTTTTATTTATTAATTTTTATTTATTTATTTTTTATTTATTTACTTTTATTTATTTATTTATTTTTATTTATTTATTTATTTATTTCTATTTTTATTTATCTATTTATTTTTATTTATTTACTTATTTTTAATTTATTATTTGCATTATTTTTCTTTTTTATTTTTAAATATTTATTTATTTTTATTTATTTTTTTATTTTTTATTTATATATTTATTTGTATTTATTTATTTATTTTTTTATTTATTAATTTATTTTTATTTTGTTATTTTTTATTTATTTATATTTATTTTTATATTTTATTCATTTATTTTCAATTATTGTTATTTATTTATTTTTCTTTGTTTATTTATTCTTATTTATCTATTTATTTTTATTTATTTATTTATTTATTTTTACTTATTTTCATTTATTTTTTTATTTAATTTTATTTATTTATTTTTATTTATTTATTTTATTTATTTATTTTTTTATTTTTGTTTATTTATTTTTATTTATTGATTTTTATTTATTTGTTTATCTTTTTCTATTTATTTATTTATATATTTTCACTTACTCTTATTTATTTATTTATTTTTATTCATTTATTTATTTATTTTATTTTTATTTATTTATTTTTATTTATTTAATAATTTTTATTTATTTACTTTTATGTATTTTTTTATTAATTTTTTTCAATTTATTAATTTTTTTATTAATATATATTTATTTAGTTTTAGTTATTTATTTTCAGTTATTTTTATTTATTTATTTTTCGTTATTTTTTATTTTTCTTTATTTTTATTTATTTTTTTATTTATTTATTTATTTTTCTTTATTTTTATTTATTTATTTATTTTTTATTTTTCTTTATTTTTATTTATTTATTTATTTTTTACTTTTATTTACTTATTTGTTTTTATTACTTTATTTTTGTTAATTTATTTTTTCATTTATATATTTTATTATTTTTTTATTTATTTTTCTTTATATATTATTTTTATTGTTTTTTATTTTTTTATTATTATTAATTAATGTATTTGTTTATTTATTTATTTATTTATTTATTTATTTATTTATTTATTTATTTTCATTTATTTATATTTATTTATTTATTTATTTTTAATATTTATTAATTTCTTTTCTTATTTTTATTTATTTATTTATTTATTTATTTTCGTTTTAATATTTTTTTATTTATTTATTTTCATTTATTTTTTTAACTTTATTTTTAAACGTTTATTTTTAGTTTTATTTATTTGTTGATGATTAAAATTCTTTTTAGGCATTTTCTTATTTTTTGTTTAGTTTCACTTAATTTTATATATTTAGATTTATTTATTTTTATTTTTTACTTTCATTTATTTTAATTCATTTTTATTGTTTTTTATTTATTTATTTTCATGCATGTTAGTTATTTTGATTTAGTTTATATTATTTTCCTTTTACTTACTTCTATTTATATATCTTAATTTCATTTATTTTTCTTTATTTATTGATTGATTTTTAGTAAATGTTATATACTGATTTATTATTTTTATTTTTTTATTTGTTTATTTACATTGATTTTTATTTGTTTATTTTTATTTATTAATTTTTTTTATTTATATTTACTTATTTATTGAAGTCAAAATTCAACTTCAAAAATTCCCTAAAAAAAGGAGTATGAATGTAACATAAAAGTTTTAGAAAAATATATCAAATTTGAATACAATATTATTATGAATTTTGCTCTCTTTATAATGGATGAATTTAGTTTAACTTTTATCTTTGTATAACCGAGTCGTATTTATAAAAAAAAACTTTAAAAATACAATCAATATGTAAATGAAAAATCAATTTCAAAAATCACCTAAAAATTGGAAAATTAATATATCATATAAAAAGCTAAAATTTTTTTAAATTTTAATACAGTATTTTTGGGAATTTTGCCCTCTTTTTCGTGAATGATTTTAGTTCAATGTTTTCTCATATATTATTATTACTATTATTTACCATTGTTGATTTATATTTGTATTTGCAATTTTTATATTTAATTCAAATGACAAATATCATTTATTTACCAATGCAGAAAATTATGATACAAGGAAATAAAAAAAACAATAATTAAATAAAAAATTAGATAAAAGCAAAACATAACATATGAAAGGAAATAAGATGAAAATTAACACAAAATAAGTTTAAAAATAATACATAGCATTAATATAAAAGATTGTATTATTCTTAATTTTTTTTCAAATGAAAAACCTAAAGCTTTTATATTTCATTCTTTTGTCTTTTTTTAAGTCATTTTTGAAACTGATTTTTTACTTAAATATTGAATGTTTTTAACGGACATTTTTTATATAACTCTGTTAAACTAAACTCAGTCATAAAAAGAAGACAAAACTCCAAAAAAATATTGTATTCGGATTTAAATATTTTTGACACTTTTTGCATATTTCATTATTTTTTATTTCTTAATGATTTTGAAATTGGTTTTTGACAGAAATCTTGAATGTTTATAACAGCATTTTTTTATACAAAACCTTTTAGCCTCGAATTTTACCCTGATTGTTTTTGAACGGAGATTTTTCTTTATAAAACTTTGCTATAAGAATATATCAGTGAATGGTAAAGTAAAATCAGTCATCAAAAAGAGGGCAAAACTAAGAAAAATATCGTAATCAAATAGAATCTTTTTTTACTTTTAACATATTTAATTTAATTTCCTTTTTTTTTAATTTCTAAATTGATTTTTGCCCTAAAACATGAATTTTTTTTGTTGATTTTTGAAGTTGAGTTTTTACTTATATATTGATTTTTTTTCAAACGGAGTTTTTTTTATATAATGTTATTATAATATATCATTAAACGATACTAAAATTATTCATCAAAAAGAGGGCAAAACTCCAAAAAAATATTGTATTCACATTGAAATATTTTTGAAACTGTTTACATATTTCATTTATTTTCTTTTTCTTAAAGATTTTTTAAATTGATTTTTGACTGAAACCTTAAAGGCTTTTATCAGTATTTTTCATACATACTTAATTTTTTTTTCTTTTTATAATGATTTTAATTTGATTTTTGTCTTAAATCATGAATGTTTTTTTAGTTGATTTTTTTACATTTTTTTAAAACTCGGTTATAAGAATATATTAGCAAAAGTTCAACTAAATTCATTGATCATAAAGAGGGAAAATTTCCCAAAAAATTTTGTATTCAAAATTTACATATTTTCTAAAAGTTTTTATGCAACAATTTTTTTCCCATTTTTAAGGTGATTTTTTAATTTGATTTTTTATATATAATTCTGTTATAATAATATATCTGTAAACGTTAAACTAAAATTAGTCATCAAAAAGAGGGCAAAACTCCCACAAAAAACAGAAATTCAAATATTTTTGAAACTTTCTACATATTTCATTTATTTTCCGTTTCTTAATGATTTTTTGAATTGATCTTTGACTGAAATCTTGACTGCTTTTATCAGTATTTTAATATGTAAAATTTATATGACTATTTAGTCTTTGATTTTATCTGTATTATTTTTTAACGGAGATTTTTTTCATAAAACTTTGTTATAAGAAAATATCCTTAAAAGGTGAACTAAAATCATTCTTCAAAAAGAGGGTAAAACTACGAAACATAAGTAAATAAACAAAAATAAATAAATTTATAAATAAAAATAAATAAAAATCAATGGAAATAAAATGATAAAAATAAATACCTAAATAAAAATAAATAAATAAATAAGTAAATAAATAAATAAATAAATAAATAAATAAATAAATAAATAAATAAATAAATAAATAAATAAAATAAAGAAAAATAAGATTGAAATAAAATAAGAAAAATATATAAATAAATAAAAATAAATTTAAAGAACTAAATAAATAAAGTTAAATGAAAATAAATTAATAAAAAATAAATAAATAATTGAAAGTAAATAAAAATAAAAAAATAAATAAATAAGTGAAAATAAATAAAAATAAATAAATAAATAAAAAATAAAAAAATAAATAAAGCATAAATGAAATTAAACAAATAAAAATAAATAGATAACTAAAAAAATAAATTTAAATAACTAAAAATAAATAAAGAAAAAGCAATAAATAAATAAAAAGATCAATAAAAAATCAATATATAATTAAAAATAAATAATAATACAAATTAATGAATAAAAATAGATAAAAATAAATAAAAATAAATAAAATAAAATAAAAATAAATAGAAATAAATAAATATATAAAAATAAGAATAAATGAAAACAAATAAATAAAAATAAATAAAAATTAATAAATAAATAAAGAGAAATAAATTAACATAAATAAATAAACAAAAATAAATAAATTTATAAATAAAAATAAATAAAAATCAATGGAAATAAAATGATAAAAATAAATACCTAAATAAAAATAAATAAATAAATAAATAAATAAATAAATAAATAAATAAATAAATAAATAAATAAAATAAAGAAAAATAAGACAGAAATAAAATATAATATAAATAAATAAAAATAAATTTAAAGAACTAAATAAATAAATAAAGTTCAATGAAAATAAATTAATAAAAAATAAATAAATAATTGTAAATAAATAAAAATTAATAAATAAATAAATAAGTGGAAATAAATAAAAATAAATAAATAAATAAAAAATAAAAAATAAATAAAGCATAAATGAAATTAAACAAATAAAAATAAATAAATAACTAAAAAAATTAATTTAAATAAGTGAAAATAAATAAAGAAAAAGCAATATATAAATAAAAAGATCAATAAAAAATCAATATATAATTAAAAATAAATAATAATAAAAATTAATGAATAAAAATAGATAAAAATAAATAAAAATAAATAAAATAAAATAAAAATAAATAGAAATAAATAAATATATAAAAATAAGAATAAATGAAAACAAATAAATAAAAATAAATAAAAATTAATAAATAAATAAAGAGAAATAAATTAAAATAAATAAACAAAAATAAATAAATTTATAAATAAAAATAAATAAAAATCAATGGAAATAAAATGATAAAAATAAATACCTAAATAAAAATAATAAATAAATAAATAATTAATTAAATAAATAAATTAATAAAGAAATAAATAAAATAAAGAAAAATAAGATAGAAATAAAATAAAATATAAATAAATAAAAATAAATTTAAAGAACTAAATAAATAAATAAAGTTAAATGAAAATAAATTAATAAAAAATAGATAAATAATTGAAAATAAATAAAAATAAATAAATAAGTGAAAATAAATAAAAATGAATAAATAAATAAAAAATAAAAAAATAAATAAAGCATAAATGAAATTAAACAAATAAAAATAAATAGATAACTAAAAAGAAATAAATTTAAATAAGTGAGAATAAATAAAGAAAAAGCAATAAATAAATAAAAAAAAAATCAATAAAAAATCAATACACAATTAAAAATAAATAATAATAAAAATTAATGAATAAAAATTAATAAAAATAAATAAAAATAAATAAAATCAAATAAAAATAAATAGAAATATATAAATATATAAAAATAAATGAAAATAATTAAATAATAAAAATTAAAAGAATAAATAAAAAGAAAATAAATAAATAAATGAAAATAAATGAAAATAACTAAGTAAAAATAAATCGATAAATAATAATAAATAAATAAATAAATATAAATGAATACAAATAATAAACATATCAAAATAAACAAGTAAAATAAATAAATAAAAAATATAAATAAAAAATATAAAATAAATAAAGAAATCAAAATAAGCGAAGAAAAAAATAAATAAATGAATAAAAATAAATGAATAAATGAATAAAAATTTATAAATAAAAATAAAGAAATAAATAAAGATAAATAAATAAATAAAAATAATTGAAAATAGATAAATAAATGAATAAAGAGATATATATATATATATATAAATAAATAAATAAATAGATAAATAAATAGAAATAAATAAATAAAGGAACATAAAAAATAAATAAATAAAAAATAAATTAATAATTAAAATTAATAAATAAAAGTATATAAATAAAAATAAATAAATGAAAATAGAATAATAAAAATAAACGAAAATAAATAAATATTGATAAATAAATAAATAAAGGAAAATAAATGAAAATAAATAAATAAGAATAAATAAAAAAAATAAATAATAAATAAAAATAAATAAATCAATAAATCAAAATAAGTAAATGAAAAACAAATAAATAAATAATTAAAAATAAATAAATAAATAAATAGATAAATAAAAATAAATAAAAATTAATAAATAAATAAACAAAAAATAATAAACAAAATAAGTATATATATAAATAGAATAAATAAATAAAAATATATAAATAAATAAAGATATGAAAATAAATTAATAAAAATAAATAATAATATAAAAATAAATAAATAAAAAAATAAATAAATAAAAATAAAAAATAAATAAATAAAAAATAAAAATAAATTAATAATAAAAAAAAAATAAATAAATAAAAATAAATGAAAATAATTAAATAAAAATAAATGAAAATAAATAAATAAAGTAAGTGAAAATAAATAAAAATAAATAAATAAATTAGTGAAAATAAATAAAAATAAATAAATAAGTGAAAGTAAATAAAAAAATAATAAATAAAAAATAAATAATAAAATATATAAATAAAAATAAATGGAATTAAATAAATAAAAATAAATATATATAAAAAATAGATAAATAAAAATAAAAAATAAATAAATAGAAATAAAAAAAATAAATAAAAATAATTAAATAAATAAAAAAAAATAAAAATGAATAAATAAATAAATAAATAAAAATAAATAAATTAATAAAAATAAAACGATAAAAAAATTAGATATATGAATAAAAATAAATAAATAAATAAAAATAAATAAATAAAAAAATAAAAAATAAATAAGAATAAATGAAAACAAATAAAAAATAAATAAATAAAAATAAATAAATAAAAAGAAAATAAATAAAGAAAATAAATAAAAAATAAAAATAAAAAATAAATAAAAAATAAATAAATAAATAAAAATAAATAAATAAGAGTAAATGAAAATAAATAAATAAAAATAAATAGATTAATAAATGAAAATAAATAAATACAAATGAATAATTAAATAAAAATAAATAAATAAATAAAAAATATAATTGAAAATAAATAAAAATAAACAGATAAAAATAAATAATTCAAAAACCAAAAATGAATAAAAATAAATAAATAAAGAAAAATAGATAAATAAAAAATAATTAGAAATAATTAAATAAATAAATAAAAAAATTTTTAAATTAATAATTAAATAAATGAAAATAAGTGAAAATAAATAAAAAGATAAATGAATAAATATAAAAAATAAATAAATAAAGTTAAATAAAAATAAATAAACAGTTAAAAATAAATAGATAAAAAAATAAAAATAAGAAAAAATAAATAAATATATAAAAAATAAATTAATAACTAAAAATAAATAATAAATAGATAACTAAAAATAAATAAATAAATAGAAAAAAATAAATAAATTATAATAAATAGATAAATAAATAAAAAAAATAATAATAAATAAATAAATAAATAAATAAATGATAATAAGTAAATAAATATTGATAAATAAAAATAAATATATAAAAAATATTAATAAATGAACAAAAATATATAAATAATTATAAATAAATGAATAAATAAATGAATAATATTTAATAAGTAAATAAAAATAAATAATTAAATAAAAAAAAAAATATATATATATAAAAATAAAAATAAATGAAAATAAATGAATACAAATAAATAAATAAATAAAAATAAATAAATTAATGAATAAAAATAAATAAATTAATGAATAAAAATAAATAATAATAGATAAATAACTAAAAATAAATAAATAAATAAATAAAAATGATTAAATAAATTAAAATAAATATATAAATAAATAAAAATAAATAAAAATAAATAAATAAATAATAATAATAAATAAATAAAAATAAATAAATGAGATTAAGTAAATGAAAATTAATAAATAAAAATAAATAAATAAATCAAATTAATAAATAAATAACAATAAATAAATAATTAAAAATAAATAAATAAATAATTAAAAATAAATAAATAAATAAATAAATAAATAAATAAATAGATAAATAAAATTAATAAATAAATAAAAATAAATAAATGAATAAGAATAAAAAATAACAAAATATATATAAGTAAATAAAAATTAAATGAAAATAAATAAATACAAGTAAATAAATAAATAAAAATAAATAAATAAATAATTAAAAATAAATAAATATAAATAAATGAATTAAAATAAAAAAGAAATAAAAATACATGATAATAATTTAATAAAAATACATAAATAAAAAAATTAATAAATAAAAAAACAAATAAAAATAAATAAAGAGCAAAAATTGATTTTTATTTATTTATTTATTTTTATTAATTAATTTTTATTTATTTTTATTTAATTATTTATTTATTTATTTTTTATTTATATTTACTTATTTTTTTATTTATTTTTATTTTTTATTTATTTTTATTTATTTATTTTCATTTTATTTATTTATTTATTAATATATATTTTTTAATATATTTTATTTATTTATTTGTTTATCAATTTTTATTTTTATTAGTTATTTATTTATTTATAATTACTTATTTATTTTTGTTTATTTATTAATTTTTCTTTATTTTTTATTTCTATTAAATAATTTTTATTTATTTATTTATTTATTTTGATTTATTTATTTATTAAGTTATTATTATTGATTTATTTTTATTTATTTATATTTTTTATTGATTTATTTTTATTTATCTTTTATTTCTATTTATTTTTTATTTTTATTTATTTATTTATTTACTTGTAGATATTTATTTATTGTTATTTATTAATTTATTTATTTTTATTTATATATTTATTTTTTTATATTTATTAATTTTTTTATTTATTGTCTTTTATTTTCATTTATTTATTATTTTTCTTTTTTTCTTTTATTTTGTTTATATTTTTATTTTAATTATTTATTTCTTTTTTTATTTTTATTTATTTATTTATTTATTTTTATTTATTTTTAGTTATTTAATTATATATGTTTATTTATTTTTATTCATGTATTTTCATTTATTTATTTATTTGTTTTTATTTATTTAGTTTTATTTACTTTTATTTTTTCATTTATTTATTTTGATTTGTTTTTATTTATCTTTATTTATTTATTTATTTATTTTGATTTATTTCTTTATTTTATTTATTTATTTAATATTTATTTATTTATTATGATTTATTTATCTATTTTTATTTATTTATTTATTTTAATTTATTCATTTATTTTTATTTATTTATTTTTTACTTATTTTCATTCATTTTTTTATATTTATTCTTATTCATTTATTTTTTACTTATATTAATTTATTTATTTTTATTTATTCATTTATGTTTATTTATGTAATTATTTTTTATTTATTTTCATTTATTTTTATTTATTTATTTTTATTTTTTATTTATTTCTATTTTTTATTTTTTTTTATTTATTAATATTTATTTATTTAATTTCATTTATTTT
>JANJGK010000287.1:552500-557500 GCA_039081455.1 Macrobrachium rosenbergii | reverse complement strand
AATAATGAAAATAAAAATATAAATAAACAAATAAAAAATAAATGAATAAAAATGAGTGAAAATAAATAAATAAAAATTAATAATTAATACAAAAAATAAAATAAATAAATAGATAAAAAAAATAAATAAATAAAAAAAATAAATAAAATTTATTAAATAAATAAAAAATTATATAAATAAAAATAAAGAATTAAATGAATAAAGACAAATAAAAAAAAATAAATAAATAAATAAATAAAAATGAACGAAAATAAATAAATAAAAATAAGTCAAAAAAGCTAAATGAATAAATAAATAAAAATATAAAGAAATAAAGTAATAAATAAAAATAAGTAAATAAATAAAAAAATAAATATATAAATAAAAAAGATAAATAAAGATAACTAAAAAAATAAATAAATAATGAAAATAACTAAAAATAAACAAATAAATATAAATAAATAATTAAATAAATAAATGAATATAAATAAATAATTAAATAAATAAATGAATATAAATATATAAAATAAATAAATAAATAAATAAATAAATAAAAATAAAATAAATAATAAATAAATAAATAAAACTAAATAAATAAATTAGTAAGAATAAATAAATAAATAAAAATAATAAAATAAAAAAATAAATAAAATTAAATAAATAAATATAAATAAACAAATAAATAAAAATGAAAAAATAAAGAAAAATAAACAAATAAATAGAATTAAATAAATAAATAAGAATGAATAAATAAATAAATAAAAATAAATAAACAAATAAATAATAATAAATAAAATAAAAATTAATGAATAAATAAAAAAAATTTATGAATAAATAAAAAAATTAATGAATAAATAAATAAAAATAAATGAGAAGAAAAAAATAAACGTATATAAATAAATAAAATAAAAATAATAAATAAAAATAAATGAGAAGAAAAAAATAAAAGTATATAAATAAATAAAATAAAAATAATAAATAAAAATAAATAAATAAATAAAAATAAATAAATGAATAAATAAATAAAAATAAAAATAAAAATAAAAATATAGTTGCCGACGTCCTATCTGGCAGCGTTGAATAAGGAATGTTGCAGCGGGCTATGCATCTATTAAGGTAGTACCTGTATCGTTCCTTTTGATGTATGTGTGCTGTTGTTGCGGGTAATAGGGTTTGTATGAAAATTTCATGTTTGTTTTAATTAATGCTTGTGTACTGTGCAGAATTTATGTGCACAGGTTAAAACCGATGAAGTATCGATATGAGAAAAGGTTATGTTCACGAAAAAGGTGAAGAGTGGTGAGGTGTTATTTGATACTGGTTTACATATGTAATGGTCAATTATTGGTAAGGCTTTATTAATAAGGTGGTGTTAAGGTTAGCAAAGGATGTTTAACAAGGTGGTATCTAGGTTTGGTAGGATATAAAGTCTTTATCGTATAAGGTCTTTAGCAATTAAGGTATATTTTAGTAATTAAGGTATATTTAATCAGGTTTTGGGTACCATAAGGTTTAGTTGAGAGTATAAGCAGGCACTAATTGCGATGATTTTCAGGCTAAAAATTACGCTTTGTCGGTTTTGCGTGTGGTTATTTGCGCAGGGGAAATCCGTGTAATGCTTCTCTGTATCGAAGGGTTCGGTGTGTGTACTGTTTAATGTTATAACACAGGTGGTGTACATTGAAATGGACAGTGTTTATTGCTTCCGCCAGACATTTAGTGTTAATATGTGAAGTGAATCACTGAAATGGGACAGTGTTTTGGTGGAAAAGTTTTTGCCTGTGGACAATATATGTGAATCGCTAAAATTGTAAAAGTGTCAAACTCTTAACTTTGTTGCATAGCTTTGTGACGCTCCGAGGTGTGGTGTGTTTTTGAGGGTATCTGATTGAAACCTGCTTTGTATATTATTAGGATTAAGGATAATAATGACACTATAGTTAAAAGTGTGGTAGTTATTTGGGATAATGGTAAGGATGATACTAACCATAAAGATTGTTGTATTAATGTCATGGGAACTCTGTGAACTGCTAATCTTGACACTTAACCCCCCCTTTTTTTCTTTCATTGTGTTAAGACTGTTGTTAGTTTATTGGTTTATAAGACTGTTGTTGGTTTATAAACCTTCATTATGTAAAATTATTAAGGCGTTGGTAGTAATGTTTTGTACATAAGTATATTTTTTGTGATCTGCTACCCTTAGTACTTGCCACTCCCCTTTCCGAGTTTCATAATTTTTGGTTATTATGCCATTTTTTTTACTAATCTGATATTTCTGATGAATTGTTGTTTTGCAGGTATTGCATTAGGTCTAAACACCTGTAGGTTGCATTCCTACATTATTTCTGTGTTCGTGATTTCATGTTTATCTCACTGAAAATTAATTTTTGATTAGTCTTTAATTTAATGTATTTAAAAAAAATTTCAATTTTTTTTTCTGTTGGGTGAGGAGGTGTCAGTATGCTGCTATTTGTTTAATTTAGATAATTACTTAAATGTTTTATATTTTAAATTTCTGTTAAAATGTATTCAGGTATTCAGAATTAGCTTATTTTTCCTCCTCACCGGTGGTTCGCTTGTTAAGCATATTATTTAACAACTATTTTTCTTTACATGGTCTGTGGGTGTGTGTATGGCCCCCTCCCACTCTCCCCGTGCGGCAGAGGGGTTGGTGGAAGCTCCTGTTGGAGAGTAAGTCAGTCTGTTTCTGGATCTTCATCAGGAGTGCTGAACTTACCTCTTTTGCTGCTGATTTTTTATTGTTACCTGCTTGTTGGTTGTGGCAGCCTAATTATTTTTGGATTCACCTCGCCCAGCAGTAGCAAGGATTTTGCTGCCCTTTATTATTCAGCACCACTGATCCAGTATCTCTGTCGGTGGGACCTTTCTTGGCCACGGTAAAATATTTATCTATTAGTTATATTTGTGATCACGGCCTTTAATCCACTGCTGGCTTATTACGTGGACCTATTGTTTATCTATTCTCCTCATCTGCCCGAGTGGATCCTGTGATTCCCCGCCACTGGGAGATTCTCCTCTAACATTTGGGAGGAATTAATGAACCACGGAGGAATTATTAGTATATTAAATTTAGTGTGTATCATGGTAGTGTATTCTGTCTTTTGATTTTTCTCCTCCTTTCTGGACCCCCTCTCCTTTTTTGTATAAGTGTGTTGAGGTTTGTCGTTAATTGTGTAAGTGTGGTTATTAGTTGAGGGTGTTTGGCTTTCATTTAATTTTTGTATTATCGAGGTTCAGGTGTTACTTCTGTCTATAACTTATGTGCATTAAACTTAATAATTTTTAGCAGTGTTTATTTTGCCCCCTGAATTGGTCTTGCACACAGTTTAATTAGTGGTACGATTCCACCCATTGTGGACTTCGTATCTTGCTTATGAATACATTGTATAGGTATTGAAAGTATTTATAGTGTAGTGGAGAAGTACCCATTACAATAGATAAATAAAAATGAATAAATAAATAAGAATAAATAAAAAATAAATATATAAAAATATATAAAAAATTAATAAAAAAATAAAAAATAAATAAAAAATAAATAAATAAATAAAAATAAATAAATAAATAATAAGAATATCAATAAAAGTAAATTAATAAAAATGAATAAATATAAATAAATAAATAAAAGTATATGAACATAAAAAAATAAATAAATGAATGAAAATAAATGAAAAAATAAAAAAAATATATAAATAAAAATATAAATAAATAAAATAAATAAATAAATAAAAATAGATAAATAAATAAATAAAAATAAATAAATCAATAAAAATAAATAGATAAATAAAAGTAAATCAATAAATAAAAATAAATAAATAAATAAAAATAAATAAATAAATAAAAATAGATAAATAAATAAATAAAAATAGATAAATAAATAAATAAAAATAAATAAATAAATAAAAATAAAAGAAAGTAAATAAATAAAAAAATAAATAAAAAAAAATAAATAAATAAATAAAAATACATAAATAAATAAAATAAATTAATGAGAATAAATTAAAATAAATAAATAAAATAAATAAATAAATAAATAAATAAATAAATAGAAAATACATAAAAATAGATTAGTATAAATAAATAAATAAAATAAATAAATAAATAAATAAATAAATAAATAGAAAATACATAAAAATAGATTAGTATAAATAAATAAATAAAAATAAAAGCATGAATAAAAATAAAAGAATAAATAAATAAAAATAAATAAATAGAAATAAATAAATAAATAAAAATAACTAAATAAAAATAAATGACAATAAGAAAATAAAAATAAAAAAATAAAAATAAATAAAAAAATATATAAATAAATAAATTGAAAATAAATAAATAAAAATAAATAAATAAATAAAAATAAATAAATATAAATAAATGGAAAATAAATGAATAAAAATAAATAAATAATAGTAAATAAATAAATAAAAAAATATTTATTTAAAAATAAATAATTATATAAAATAAATCAATAAAAATAAATAAATAAAGCTAAATGAAAATAAATAAATAAAATTAAATAAAAATAAATAAAGAAATTAAAATAAATAAATAAATACAAGTAAATTAATAAAAATATATAGATAATAATTAATAAATATAATAAACGAAAATAAATAAATAAAAATAAATAAATAAATAAATAACAATTAATAAATAGAAATAAATAAATAAATGAATAAATAAATAAATAAGTAAATAAATAAATAAATAGAAATAAATAAATAAATAAATAAAAATAGATAAATAAATAAAGGAAAATTAATGAATATATATAAATACATATAAATAAATAAAAAAATAAAAATAAGTAAATAAATAATAATAAATAAATAAAGATAAATAAATAAATAAAAGTAACCAAATAAAAAATAAAAAAAGGAAAAAATAAATAATTAAAAAATGAATAAAAATAATTAATAAAAAAAATAAATAAATAACTAAAAATAAATAAATTAACAAATTAACAAATAAAGTTGCATAGATAAATAAAAAAAAATAAAAAAAGA
>JANJGK010000287.1:510000-547500 GCA_039081455.1 Macrobrachium rosenbergii | reverse complement strand
AATGAATTTAATAAAAATAAATAAATAAATAAAAATGAATTTTTATTCTTTATCTATTTTTATTTATTTTTCTTATTTATTAACTTTTATTTATTTATTTATATATTTATTTTTATTAAATTATTTTGATTTATTTTTATTTCTTCTTTATTTTTTTTATTTATTTATATTTGTTTATTTTTAATTATTTATTTATTGTTATTTATTTTTTATTTGCATTTATTTATTTTCATTTATTTTCTATTTTCTTATATAAATTTTTGTATTTTTTATTCTTATTTATTTATTTATTTTTATTTATTTATTAATTTTATTTATTTATTTATTTTTATATTTTATTTATTAATTTTATTTATTTATTTCTATTTATTAATTTTTATTTAATCTTATTTATTTATTTTTATTTATTTATTATTATTATTTATTTATTTATTTTTATTTATTAATTTTTATTTACTTAATCTTATTTATTTATTTTTATTTATTTATTATTATTATTTATGTATTTTTACTTATTTATCTATTTATTTTAATTTATTTATTTATTTTTATTTATTTATTTATTATTATTTATTTATTTATTTATTTCTATTTATTTATTTTCATTTATTTTTATATATATATATATATATATATATATATATATATATATATATATATATATATATATATATATATATATATATATATATATATATATATATATATATATATATATATATATATATATATATATATATATATATATATATATATATATATATATATATATATATATATATATATATATATATATATATATATATATATATATATATTTTATTTCTTTTTTCCTTCTTTAATTATTTATTTTTATTTACGTATTAATTATTATTCATTTATTCATTTATTTATTTTTAATTATTTATATATTTTTGTTTATTTATTAATTTTTTTATTTATTTATTTTTATTTATTAATATTTATTTACTTATTATTTATTTATTTATTTATTTATTATTATATTATTATTATTTTTTATTTATTTTTATTTATTTATCTATTTATTATAATTTATTTGTTTTTTCTATTCATTTATTTATTTTTAGTTATTTATTTATTATTATTTATTCTTATTTATTAATTTATTTTTTACATATTTATTTATTTTTATTTGTTTATTTTTTTATTTTGTCTATTTATTTTAATTTGTTTATTTATTTTTATTTATTTTTTATATTCATTCATTTATTTTTTATTTATTTTCATTTATTTTCATTTATTTAAGGTTTTTATTTATTTTTAATTTTTTAATTTATTTAATTATTTTTTATTTATTTTTATTTTTTATTTATTTATTTATTTGTCTTTATTTATTTTTTTTATTCAATTTCGCTTTTTTAATGATTTATTTTTATCTCTATTTTTATTTATTTTCAACTATATTTTTCATTTATTTATTTATTTTCATTTAATTATTAATTTGTATTTTTTTATTTTCATTTATTTATCTTTTTATTTTTATTTATTTATTTTCATTTACTTTTATTTATTTATTTTTATTCATTTATTTATCTTTATTTATTTATTTATTTATTTTTATTTTTTTATTTATTTTCTTTATTTATTTTCCTTTTATTTAATTATTTTTATTTATTTATCTAATTTTAGTTATATATATTTTTTTTCATTTTGCTTATTTATTATTATTTATTTATTTTTTATTTATTTTCATTTATTTTTATTTATTTTTTATTATTTTTATTATTTATTTTTATTTATTTATTTATTCTCATTCGATTATCTAATTTTTTTTTTATCATTTTATTTGCAGTAATTTATTTATCTTTATTTATTTATTTTTATTTATTTATTTAGTTATTTATTTCTATTTATTTTAATGTTTTTTTTATTTATTTTTTATTTTTTATTTATTTAAATATTTTTATTTATTTATTTTTTTTATTTCTATTTATTTATTTAATTTATTTTTATTTATCTATTTTTTATATATATTTATTTTTATTTATTTAATTCCATTTATTTTTTATTTATATATTTAATTTTTTATTTATTTATTTTTTCTATTTATTGTCACTTATTTATTTATTTATTTTTATTTATTTTTACTTATTTTATTTATTTATTTTCATCTATTTTATTTAATTATTTTCATTTATTTTTATTTATTTATTTAGTTCTCTTTTATATTTTTTATAAATTTATTTGTATTTATGTTTTTATTTTTTATTTTTTATTTTTATTTATTTATTTATTTATTTATTTTTATATTATTATTTATTTTTATTAATTTATTTTCATATCTTTATTTATTTGTATATTTTTATTTATTTATTTTTATTTATATATATACTTATTTTGTTTATTTGTTTTTGTTTATTTATTTATTAATTTTTATTTATTTTTATTTATCTTTTTATTGATTTATTTATTTTTAATATTTTATTTATGTTTTTTTTATTTACTTATTTTTATTTATTGATTTATTTATTTTTATTTTTTATTTATTTTTATTTTTTATTTATTTTTTATTTTATTTTATTTATTTATTTTCTTTTATTCTCCTTTATTTATTTATGTATTTTCATTTATTTATTTTCAATTATTTTTATTATTTTATTTTCATTTGTTTATTTTTCTTTATTAATTTTAATTATTAATTTATTTTTATTTATTTATTTTTTATTTGTTTATTTTTTATGTTTCTTTATTTATTTATTTCTATTTATTTTCTATATATTTATTTATTTATTTATTTATATATATCTTTATTCATTTATTTATCAATTTTCAATTATATTTATTTATTTATTTATTTATCTTTATTTATTTCTTTATTTTTATTTAAAAATTTTTATTCATTTATTCATTTATTTTTATTCATTTATTTCGATTTATTTATTTACTTTTATATTTTTTATTTATATTTTTATTTATTTATTTAATATATTTATTTTTATTTATTTATTAATTCTATTCATTTATATTTATTTATTTATTTATTATTATTTATCGATTTATTTTTATTTAGTTATTTTCATTTATTTATTCTTTTTTTTATTTATTTATTCATTTATTTTTATTTAGGTATTTATTTTTATCTTTTTATTTCCATTGATTTTTTCATTTTTATTTATAAATTTATTTAATTTTGTTTATTTATTTATGATTATTTATTTCTCTTTATTTACTTATTAATTTTTATTTATTATTATTTATTTATTTTCATTTATTTTTATTTATTTATTTTATTTATTATTATTTATTTTAATAAATTTTTATTTATTTATTTATTTTTTTATTTATTCATTTATTTTTATTTATCTATTTATTTTTATTTATCTATTCATTTATTTTTTTATTAGTTATTTATTTTTATTTTTTTCTTTATTTTAATTAATTTATTTATTTTTATTAATTTTTTTTCTTTATTTATTTATTTTTTTTATTTATTTATGCTTATTTACTTATTAATTTTTTTTCATTTTTATTTATTTATTTTTATTCATTTATTTATCTTTATTTATTTATTTATTTATTTTCATTTCTTTTCATTATTTTATTTATTTATTTTTGTTTATTTATTTTCATTGAAATTTATTTATTTATTTGTATTTTTTATTATTATTTATTTACTTTTATTTATTTATTTATTTTTTTATTTATTTATTTCATTTTTATTTTTTATTTATTAATTTTTTATTTATTTATTTATTTATTTATTTATTTATTTATTTATTTTTTATTTATATATTTATTTATTTATTTATTTATTTATTTATTTATTTATCTTTATTTATTTATTTATTTATTTTTCTTTATAAATTTTTTTCATTTATTTATATATTTTCATTTATGCATTTATTTTTTATTTATTTATATATATATATTCTTTTTATTTTTGTATTTATATTTTTTAATTATTTATTTTTTATTTATTTATTTTATTTATTTTTTTATTTTTATTATTTAATTATTTTCATTTTTATATTTATTTATTTCTATTTATTTTTATTTATTTATTTTTATATTTTTATTTTTATATATTTATTTTTATTTTTATATATTTTTATTTATTTATTTTTATTTTTTATTTGTATTTATTTATTTATTAATTTTTATTTATTTAATTTCATTTATTTTTTATCTATTTATCTTATTTAATTATTTACTTTTATTTATTTTCAATTATATATTTATTTATTTTTATTTATTTTCACTTATTTATTTATTTATATTTATTTATATTCACTTACTTATTTATTTATTTTTATTTATTTATTTACTTTTATTTATTTATTTTCATTTATTTTTATTTTATTTATTTTTATTCATTTATTTTTATTTATTTATTTTTTTTATTTTTTATTTATTTATTTTATTTATTTATTTATTTGTTCATTTTCATTAAATTATTTATTTTTATTCATTTATATTCATTTATTTTTATTTCCTTATTTTTATTTATTTATTTATTTTTGTTTAATTTTTATGTTTATTTATATATTAATTTTTACTTAATTTTATTTATTTATTTTTATTTCTTTTTATTTATTTAATTTTATTTATTTTTATTAATTTTGTTTATCTATATTTATTTTTATTTATTTATTTTTTATTTTTATCTTTTTATATATTTATTATTATTTATTTAATATTTTTTATTTTTTTATATATTTTTATTTATTTATTTTCATTTATTTTTATTAATGTATTTTCTATTTATTTGTTTAGTTTTATTTATTTATATATTTTTATTTATTTTTATTTATTTATTTATTTTTATTTATTTATTTTTATTTATATATTTATTTCTATTTATTTATTTATTTTCATTTATTTATATTCATTTAATTTTTTTATTTATTTTCATTTATTTGTTTATTTTTATTTATTTATTGTAATATATTTTTATTTATTTATTAATTTAATTTTATTTATTTATTTTTATATATTTCTATTTATTTATTTATTTATTTTTACTTATTTATTTTCATCTTTTTAATTATTTATTTATTTATTTTTATTTATTTATTTATCTTTATTTATGTATTTATTTATTGTTATTTATTTTTTTTATTTATATTTTTTTATGTATTTATTAATTTTTTTTATTTATTTATTCATTTTTAATATTTCCTTTATTTTTATTTATTTTTATTTATTTATCTATTTTTACGTATTTATTTATTTCTATTTACTTTCATTTATTTATATTTATTTATTTATTTCTCTTTATATATTTATCTATTTTTTTTATTTATTTATTTACTTTTTTATTTATTTATGTATTTTCATTTATTTTTATTTATTTATTTTTTATTTATTTATTTTATTTATTTATTTATTTTTATTTATTTATTTACTTTTATTTAATCGTCTATTTTTATTTGTTTATTTTAATGCTTATTTGCATTTATTTTTAATCGTTTATTTTCATTTTTTATCTATTTGTTGATTCAGTAATTCTTTTTAGGCATTTTCTTATTTTATTTATTTAGATTTATTTATTTTTATTTTTTACTTTCATTTATTTCAATTTATTTTTATTGATTTTTAAAATATATTTTCATACATATTTGTCAATTTTTAATTCATATTATTTTTCATTTACTTACTTTTATTTATATATCTTAATTTCATTTATTTATTTCATTTATTAATTTCATTTATTTATTGTTTTTTAACGGAGATTTTTTTCATAAAACTTTGTTATAAGGAAATATCCTTAAAAGGTGAACTAAAATCAGTCTTCAAAAAGAGGGTAAAACTACAAAAAATATCGTAATCGAATTTTTTTTTCACTTTTACATATTTCATTTATTTTCTTTTTTATGATTTTAAATTATTATTATTATTATTATTATTATTATTATTATTATTATTATTATTATTATTATTATTATTATTATTATTATTATTATTATTATTATTATTATTATTATTATTATTATTTTGGCTGAATTTGAATACTATTTTTTACTTAAATATTGATTGTTTTTAACGGAGTTTTTTTTTTATTCATAACTCTATTATAATAATATATCAGTAATCGTTAAACTAAAATTAGTCATCAAAAAGAGGACAAAATTCCCAAAATATTTAGTCTTCAAACTGAAATAATTTTGACACATTTTACATATTTCATGTATTTTCCGAATCTTAATGATTTTTAAAATTGATTTTTGACTGAAATCTTGAATGTTTTTACTAATAATAATAATAATAATAATAATAATAATAATAATAATAATAATAATAATAATAATAATAATAATAATAATAATAATAATAATAACAAGAAAAATGAAATATGTAAAAGTAAAAAAAAAATTTCATTACGATATGTTTCGTAGTTTTACCCTCTTTTTGAAGACTGGGGATATTTTCTTATAACAAAGTTTTATGAAAAAAATCTCAGTAAAAAATAATACAGATAAAATCAAAGGCTAAACAGTCATATACATTTTACATATAAAAATACTATTAAAAGCAGTCAAGATTTCAGTCAAAAATCAATTTAAAAAATCATTAAGAAACGGAAAATAAATGAAATATGTAGAAAGTTTCAAAAATATTTCAATTTCAATTTTTTGTGGGAGTTTTGCCCTCTTTTTGATGACTAATTTTAGTTTAACGTTTACAGATATATTATTATAACAGAATTATATATAAAACACTCCGTAAAAAAACAACCAAATTCAAAAATCACCTTAAAAATGGGAAAAAAATTGTTGCATAAAAACTTTTAGAAAATATGTAAATTTTGAATACAAATTTTTTGGGGAAATTTTCCCTCTTTATGATCAATGAATTTAGTTTAACTTTTGCAGATATATTCTTATAACCGAGTTTTAAAAAAATGTAAAAAAATCAAATTCAAAAATCAACTAAAAAAACATTCATGATTTAAGACAAAAATCAAATTATAATCATTAGAAAAAGAAAAAAATAAATGAAGTGTGTATGAAAAATACTGATAAAAGCATTTAAGGTTTCAGTCAAAAATCAATTTAAAAAATATTTCAGAAAAAAGAAAATAAATGAAATATGTAAACAGTTTCAAAAATATTTCAATGTGAATACAATATTTTTTTGGAGTTTTGTCCTCTTTTTGATGAATAATTTTAGTATCGTTTACTGATATATTATAATAACATTATATAAAAAAACTCGGAAAAAAATCAATATATAAGTTAAAAAATCAACATAAAAAATCAACAAAAAACATTCAGGTTTTAGGGAAAAAATAAATTTAGAAATTTTTAAAAAAAGGAAAATAAATTAAATATGTTATAAGTAAAAAAAGATTCTATTTGATTACGATATTTTTCTTAGTTTTGCCCTCTTTTTGATGACTGATTTTACTTTACCATTCACTGATATGTTCTTATAGCAAAGTTTTATGAAAAAAATCTCCGTTCAAAAACAATCAGGGTAAAATTCAAGGCTAAAAGGTTTTGTATAAAAAAATACTGTTATAAACATTCAAGATTTCAGTCAAAAACCAATTTCAAAATCATTAAGAAATTAAAAATAATGAAATATGTAAAAAGTGTCAAAAATATTTAAATATGAATACAATATTTTTTTGGAGTTTTGTCTTCTTTTTATGACTGAGTTTAGTTTAATAGAGTTATATAAGAATTTTCCGTTAAAAACATTCAATATTTAAGTAAAAAATCTGTTTCAAAAATGACTTTAAAAAAAGACAAAAGAATGAAACATAAAAGCTTTAGATTTTTTCAATTTGAAAAAAAAAATTAAGAATAATACAATCTTTTATATTACCGCTCTGTATTATTTTTAAACTTATTTTGTGTTAATTTTCATCTTATTTCCTTTCATATGTTTTGTTTTGCTTTTATCTAATTTTTTGATTAACTATTATTTTTTTTATTTCCTTGTATCATAATTTTCTGCATTGGTAAATAAATATTTGTCATTTGAATTAAATATAAAAATTACAAATACAAATATAAAACAACAATGGTAAATAATAATAATAATATATCAGAAAACATTGAACTAAAATCATTCACGAAAAAGTGGGCAAAATTCCCAAAAATATTGTATTAATAAAATTAAATTTTTTTTAGCTTTTTTTATATGATATATTAATTTTCAAAATTTTTAGGTGATTTTTGAAATTGATTTTTCATTTAAATATTGATTGTATTTTTAACGTTTTTTATAAATACGACTCGGTTATACAAAAATAAAAGTTAAACTAAATTCATCCATTATAAAGAGAGCAAAATTCATAATAATATTGGATTCAAAATTGATATATTTTTCTAAAACTTTCATGTTAAATTCATACTCCTTTTTTTAGAGAATTTTTGAAGTTGAATTTTGACTTCAATAAATAAGTAAATATAAATAAAAAATGAATAAATAAAAATAAACAAATAAAAATCAATGTAAATAAACAAATAAAAAAATAAAAATAATAAAATAAAAGAAATAATAAATAAGTATATAACATTTACTAAAAATCAATCAATAAAAAAAGAAAAATAAATGAAATTAAGATATATAAATAGAAGTAAGTAAAAGGAAAATAATATGAACTAAATCAAAATAACTAATATGCATGAAAATAAATAAATAAAAATCAATAAAAATAAATTAAAATAAATGAAAGTAAAAAAATTAAAATAAATTAATCTAAATATATAAAATTAAGTAAAATAAGAAAATTCCTAAAAAGAAATTTAAATATCAACAAATAAATAAAACTAAAAATAAGCGTTTAAAAATAAAGTTAAAAAAATAAATTAAAATAAATAAATAAAAAAAAATTTAAATGAAAATAAATAAATAAATAAAAATAAAAAAAGAAATTAATAAATATTAAAAATAAATAAATAAATATAAATAAATGAAAATAAATAAATAAATATAAATAAATGAATATAAATAAATAAATAAATAAATAAATACATAAACAAATAAAAATATAAAATAAATAAATATATAAATAAAAATAAATGAAAATAAATATAAAAAATAAATTAATTAATAATAATAAAAAAATAAATGAAATAATAAAAATAAATAAATAAAGAAAAATAAATAAAAAAATTATAAAATAAATATATCAATGAAAAATAAATTAACAAAAATAAATAAATAAAAACAAATAAGTAAATAAAAATAAAAAAAATAAAGAAATAAATAAAAAAAAGAAAAATTAAAAAATAACGAAAAATAAATAAATAAAAATAACTGAAAATAAATAACTAAAACTAAATAAATATATAATAATAAAAAATAAATAAATTAAAATAAATAAATAACAAAAATACATAAAAGCAAATAAATAAAAATAATTAAATAAATAAAAATAAATAAACAAAAATAAGATAAATAAATAAATGACTAAAAATAAATAAATAAATAAAAGTAAATAGAAATATATAAATAAATAAATAAAAAAGATAAACAAATAAACAAAAATAAATAAATACAAATAAATAAAAAATTAATATATAAATAAAATAAATAAATAAAAATAATATATAAATAAAATAAATAAATAAAAATAAATAAAAATAAATAAAATAAATAAATAAATAAATAATAAATAAATATAAAATAAATAAATAAAATAAAAAAATAAATAAAAATAAGTAAAAAATGAATAAAAATAAATAATGAATAAAAATAAATAAATAACGAAAAGTAAATAAAAACAAAAATAAAGTTAAATAGATAAATAAATAAAAAAATGAAAAAAAAATAAATAAAGAAAGAAAAAGTAAAAATAAAAAGTAAAAATAAATAAAAAAATAAATAAAGAAAGATATAAAAATGAAGACAAATAAAAACAATAAATAATAAAAAACAAAATAAAAATAAAATAAAATTATAAAGAAATAAAAACAAATAAGCAATTAAAAATAAATAAATAAAAATCAATAAATAATAATAAATAAAATAAAAAAAATAAAAATGAATAAATAAATAAATGAAAATAAATAAATAAAATAAATAAAAAAGAGAATAAATGAAAATGAATAAATAAATAAAAGTAAATAAATAAAAATTAATAAAGAAAAAAAAATAAATAAATAAATAAAAATAAATAAATAAAATAGATAAATTTAAAAATAAATAATTAAATAAAAATAAATAAATAAATGAATACAAATAAATAAGTAAATAAATAAATGAATGAATAAATACAGTAAAAAAATGAAAATAGATAAATAAAAAAATAAATAAAAATATATAAATAAATAAATAAAAGTAAGAAAATAAATAAATAAAAAAATGAATACATAAATAAAAGCAAATGAAAATAAATAAATTAATAAAAGTGAATTAAAATATATAAATAAAAATAAATAAATGAAAAAGTAATAAAGATAAATAAAAATAAAAAATAATGAATAAAAATAAATAAATAAAAATAAATGGAAATAAATAAATAAAAAATTAAAAATCAATAAATAAAGCAAATAAAAATAGGTAAATAGAAAAAAATAAATAAAAACAAATAAAAATCAAAGAATACAAATAAATAAATAAATTTATTAAAAATAAAAAAATAAAAATAAATAAATAAATAAAAATAAATAAAAAAAATATATAAAAATAATAAATAAATAAATAAATAAAAGTAAATGAATAAATAAAAAATGAATAAATAAAAATAAAGAAAAATAAATGAAAATAAATAAATAAAAGTAAATAAATGAAAAAAAATGAAAATAAATAAAGAAAAAAATAAATAAATAAGTAAGAATAAATATTTAAAAATAAATGAACAAATTAAACAAATAAATAAAAATAAATAAAAATAAAAATGAATAAAAATAAATAGATAAATAAATAAACAAAAATAAATAAAAATAAAAATAAATAAACAAAGATAAATGAATAAAAATAAATAGATCAAAATAAATAAATGTATATAAAAAAATAAATAAAATGAGGCTCCAATTAGAGCCCCTTTATTTTGGTCCGTTCTATTAAAAAATTCATACAAAACGTCAATACGTTCAGGCCTTGCTGAGTTTTGGGTGCCTGAATTTTTATTGTATGAATTAAAAAGCCGACTTTGAGGCCCCGTAGCTAAGAGGGAAACCCTGCCACTGAGATGAGGCTCCAAATACACCCCCAGTATTTTGGCCCGCTCTAATCAAAAATTCAAACCAAACATCAATACGTCGCCGCCTTCTTGAGCTATGGACGCTTGAATTTCTATTATAAAAATTAAAAAAGCGACTTTGAGGCCCCATACCTAAGAGGGGAACCCTGCCACGGACATGAGACTCCTAATGCACCCACAGTATATTGGTCCGTTGTATTAAAAAATTCAAACCGCAAATCAATACGTCGATTCCTTGTTGAGTTATAGATGCAAGAATTTTTATTGTAAAAATTAAAAAGACGACTTTGAGGCCCCGTAGCTAAGAGGGGAAGCCTACCACGGACATGAGGCTCCAAATGCACCCCCACTATTTTGGTCCGTTCTATTAAAAAATTCAAACCGCATATCAGTACGTCGTCGCCTTCTTGAGTTATAGAAACCTGAATTTCTATTATAAAAATGAAAAAGGCCACTTTGAGGCCCCGTTGCTCAGAGAGGAACCCTGCCACGGTCACCAGGCTCCAAATGCGCTCCCAGTATTTTGGTCCATTTTATTGGAAAAAGCAAACGTAAGATAAATAATTTGAGTCATTTTCGAATTATGGAAGACTGAATTTCCATTCATCGATTTTTGGAAACTGGAAATATTGGCCAAAAAAATTTTTCAGCCCCAAAATTAATAGAACTGTATTAACAAGGGTTAGTTAGGTCGAAAATTTTGAAAGTACTATTTTTTGAGGCTGGAATTTTTTTTTTTTCTACACCCTAGGTTTAGAATATGAAACCTTCACCACGCAAGGGTCCCAGCTGAATTGGACCCCTGGGTCTCACAAACAAACCCAAAAAAGGACCCCTTACAAAAGATTTCCTCCGGAATCGCCGGAGTTGGCCATTATTACATGAATGACTATGCAGTAGTTTGAGAAAATTATACAGTCTTCGTATTGGCGCCAAAATCCTCACCGAAGACTCCCCGAAGACTCCTTGAAGATTCTTTCTTCAGCAGTATAACAAGGGTCCAGGCTGAATTGGACTCCTGGGCCCAACAAACAAACCCAAAAAAGGACCCTTTACCAAAGATTTCCTCCGGAATCGCCGGAGGTGGCCATTATTACATGAATGACTATGCTCTAGTTTGAGAAAATGATACAGTCTTTATATTGGCACCAAAATCCCCTGAAGACTCCTTGAAGACTCTTTCTTCAGTAGTATAACAGGTGTCATTTTTCAATTTCAAGGGTAATTTGTACCATTAATATAGCTGGTAGCCTTTCATCATTGGCACTCTGTTGTAGTATTCCATGTGTCATATTTCAGTTTCAAGGTTCCTGTAGCCTTGTAGGTAATGCAGGTGTCATTTTGAAATTGCAAGGTTCATATGTAAAATCAACAGAAAATACCAACTTTGAGGTCCCATAGCCGAGAGGGAACCCTGCCACGGACAAGAGGCTCCAATTAGAGCCCCTTTATTTTGGTCCGTTCTATTAAAAAATTCATACAAAACATCAATACGTTCAGGTCTTGCTGAGTTTTGGATGCCTGAATTTTTATTGTATAAATTAAAAAGGCGACTTTGAGTCCCCGTAGCTAAGAGGGGAACCCTGCCACTGAGATGATGCTCCAAATACACCCCCAGTATTTTGGTTCGTTCTAATCAAAAATTCAAACCGCACATCAATACGTCGCCGTCTTCTTGAGTTATGGACGCCTGAATTTCAATTATAAAAATTAAAAAAGCGACTTTGAGGCCCCATACCTAAGAGGGGAACCTTGCCACGGACATGAGACTCCTAATGCACCCCCAGTATATAGATCCGTTTTATTAAAAAATTCAAACCGCAAATCAATACGTCGAGTCCTTGTTGAGTTATGGATACCTGAATTTTTATTGTAAAAATTAAAAAGACGACTTTGAGGCCCCGTAGCTAAGAGGGGAAGCCTTCCACGAACATGAGGCTCCAAATGCACCCTCACTATTTTGGTCCGTTCTATAAAAAAATCAAACCGCATATCAATACGTCGTCGCCTTCTTGAGTTATAGAAACCTAAATTTCTATTACAAAAATTAAAAAGGCCACTTTGAGGCCCCGTTGCTCAGAGGGGAACCCTGCCACGATCACCAGGCTCCAAATGCGCTCCCAGAATTTTGGTCCATTTTATTGGAAAAGGCAAACGTAAGATAAATAATTTGAGTCATTTTCGAATTATGGAAGTCTACATTTCCATTCATCGATTTTTGGAATTTGGAAATATTGGTCAAAAAAATTTTGCATCCCCAAAATTAATAGAACTGTACTAACAAGGGTTAGATGGGTCGAAAATTTTGAAAGATCTATTTTTTTATGCTGGATTTTTTTTTTCTTCTTTTCTTTTACACCCTAGGCTTAGAATATGCCACCTTCATCACGCAAGTGTCCCGGCTGAATTGGACCAATGGGCCCCACAAACAAACACAAAAAAGGACCCTTTACCCAAGATTTCCTCCGGAATCGCCGGAGGTGGCCATCATTACATGAATGACAATGCTCTAGTTTGAGAAAATGATACAGTCTTCTTATTGGCGCCAAAATGCTCACCGAAGACTCCCTGAAGACTCCTTGAAGACTCTTTCTTCAGCAGTATAACAGGAGTCATTTTTCAATTTGAAGGGTAATTTCTACTATTAATATAGCTGGTAGCCTTTCATCATTGGCACTCTGTTGTAGTATTCCGTATGTCATATTTCAGTTTCAAGGTTCCTGTAACCTTGTAGGTAATGCAGGTGTCATTTTGAAATTGCAAGGTTCATATGTAAAATTAACAAAAAACACCAACTTTGAGGTCCCATAGCCGAGAGGGAACCCTGCCACGGACAAGAGGCTCCAATTATAGCCCCTTTATTTTGGTCCGTTCTATTAAAAAATTCATACAAAACATCAATACGTTCAGGCCTTGCTGAGTTTTGGATGCCTGAATTTTTATTGTGTAAATTAAAAAAAGGCAACTTTGAGGCCCCGTAGCTAAGAGGGGAACCCTGCTACTGAGATGAGGCTCCTAATACACCCCCAGTATTTTGGCCCGTTCTAATAAAAAATGCAAACCGCACATCAATACGTCGCCGTCTTCTTGAGTTATGGACGCCTGAATTTCTATTATAAAAATTGAAAAATCGACTTTAAGGCCCCATACCTAAGAGGGGAACCCTGCCACGGGCATGAGACTCATAATGCACCCCCAGTATATTGGTCCGTTCTATTAAAAAATTCAAACCGCAAATCAATACGTCGATTCCTTGTTGAGTTATGGATGCCTGAATTTTATTGTAAAAATTAAAAAGACGACTTTGAGGCCCCGTAGCTAAGAGGGGAAGTCTGCCACGGACATGATTCTCCAAATGCACCCCCACTATTTTGGTCCGTTCTATTAAAAAATTCAAACCGCATATCAATACGTCGTCGCCTTCTTGAGTTATAGAAAGCTGAATTTCTATTATAAAAATTAAAAAGGCGACTTTGAGGCTCCGTTGCTCAGAGGGCAACCCTGCCACGGTCACCAGGCTCCATATGCGCTCCCAGTATTTTGGTCCATTTTATTGGAAAAAGCAAACGTAAGATAAATAATTTGAGTCATTTTCGAATTATGGAAGTCTGGATTTCCTTTCATTTATTTTTGGAAACTGGAAATATTGGCCAAAAAAATTTTGCATCCTGAAAATTAACAGAACTGTTCTAACAAGGGTTAGTTGGGTCGAAAATTTAGAAAGTCCTATTTTTTGAGGCTGGACTTTTTTTTTTGTTTTTTCTTTTACACCCTAGGTTTAGAATACGCAATTTTCACCACGCAAGGCACCATCTGAATTGGACCTTTGTGCGCCACAAACAAACTCAAAAAATGACCCCTTACCAATGATTTCCTCAGGAATCGCCGGAGGTGGCCATCATTACATGAATGACTATGCTCTAGTTTGAGAAAATGATACAGTCTTCGTATTGGCACCAAAATCCTCACCGAAGACTCCCTGAAGACTCCTTGAAGACTCTTTCTTCAGCAGTATAACAAGGGTCTAGGCTGAATTGGACCAATGGGCCCCACAAACAAACCCAAAAAAGGACCCTTTACCAAAGATTTCCTCCGGAATCGCCGGAGGTGGCCATCATTACATGAATGACTATGCTCTAGTTTGAGAAAATGATACAGTCTTTGTATTGGCGCCAAAATCCTCACCGAAGACTCCCTGAAGACTCCTTGAGGACTCTTTCTTCAGCAGTATAACAGGTGTCATTTTTCAATTTCAAGGGAAATTTCTACCATTAATATAGCTGGTAGCCTTTCATCATTGGCACTCTGTTGTAGTATTCCATGTGTAATATTTCAGTTTCAAGGTGCCTGTAGCCTTGTAGGTAATGCAGGTGTCATTTTGAAATTGCAAGGTTCATATGTAAAATTAACAAAAACACCAACTTTGAGGTCCCATAGCAGAGAGGGAACCTGCCACGGATATGAAGCTCCAATTAGAGCCCCTTTATTTTGGTCCGTTCTATTAAAAAATTCATACAAAACATCAATACGTTCAGGCCTTGCTGAGTTTTGGATGCCTGAATTTTTATTGTGTAAATTAAAAAGGCGACTATGAGGCCCCGTAGCTAAGAGGGGAACCCTACTACTGAAATGAGGCCCGTTCTAATAAAAAATTCAAACCGTACATCAATACGTCGCCGCCTTCTTGAGTTATGGACGCCTGAATTTCTATAATAAAAATTAAAAAAGCGACTTTGAGGCCCCATACCTAAGAGGGGAACCCTGCCACGGACATGAGACTCCTAATGCACCCCCAGTATATTGGTCCGTTCTATTAAAATATTCAAACCGCAAATCAATACCTCGAGTCCTTGTTGAGTTATGGATACCTGAATTTTTATTGTAAAAATTAAAAAGACGACTTTGAGGCCCCGTAGCTAAGAGGGGAAGCCTTCCACGAACATGAGGCTCCAAATGCACCCCCACTATTTTGGTCCGTTCTATAAAAAATTCAAACCGCATATCAATACGTCGTCGCCTTCTTGAGTTATAGAAACCTGAATTTCTATTACAAAAATCAAAAAGGCCACTTTGAGGCCCCGTTGCTCAGAGGGGAACCCTGCCACGATCACCAGGCTCCAAATGCGCTCCCAGAATTTTGGTCCATTTTATTGGAAAAAGCAAACGTAAGATAAATAATTTGAGTCATTTTCGAATTATGGAAGTCTGCATTTCCATTCATCGATTTTTGGAAACTGGAAATATTGGTCAAAAAAGATTTGCATCCCCATAATTAATAGAACTGTACTTACAAGGGTTAGATGGGTCGAAAATTTTGAAAGATCTATTTTTTGATGCTGAACTTTTTTTTTCTTCTTTTTTTCTTTTACACCCAGGTTAAGAATATGCCACCTTCATCACTCAAGTGTCCCGGCTGTATTGGACCAATAGGCCCCACAAACAAACACAAAAAAGGACCCCTTGAAAAACATTTCCTCCGGAATCGCCGGAGGTGGCCATTATTACATGAATGACAATGCTCTAGTTTGAGAAAATGATACAGTCTTCTTATTGGCGCCAAAATGCTCACCGAAGACTCCCTGAAGACTCCTTGAAGACTCTTTCTTCAGCAGTATAACAGGTGTCATTTTTCAATTTGAAGGGTAATTTCTACCATTAATATAGCTGGTAGCCTTTCATCATTGGCACTCTGTTGTAGTATTCCATATGTCATATTTCAGTTTCAAGGTTCCTGTAGCCTTGTAGGTAATGCAGGTGTCATTTTGAAATTGCAAGGTTCATATGTAAAATTAACAAAAAACACCAACTTTGAGGTCCCATAGCCGAGAGGGAACCCTGCCACGGACATGAGGCTCCAATTATAGCCCCTTTATTTTGGTCCGTTCTATTAAAAAATTCATACAAAACATTAATACGTTCAGGCCTTGCTGAGTTTTGGATGCCTGAATTTTTATTGTGTAAATTAAAAAGGCAACTTTGAGGCCCCGTAGCTAAGAGGGGAACCCTGCTACTGAGATGAGGCTCCTAATACACCCCTAGTGTTTTGGCCCGTTCTAATAAAAAATTCAAACCGCACATCAATACGTCGCCGTCTTCTTGAGTTATGGACGCCTGAATTTCTATTATAAAAATTGAAAAATCGACTTTAAGGCCCCATACCTAAGAGGGGAACCCTGCCACTGGCATGAGACTCATAATGCACCCCCAGTATATTGGTCTGTTCTATTAAAAAATTCAAACCGCAAATCAATACGTCGATTCCTTGTTGAGTTATGGATGCCTGAATTTTATTGTAAAAATTAAAAACAAGACTTTGAGGCCCCGTAGCAAAGAGGGGAAGTCTGCCACGGACATGATTCTCCAAATGCACCCCCCACTATTTTGGTCCGTTCTATTAAAAAATTCAAACCGCATATCAATACGTCGTCGCCTTCTTGAGTTATAGAAACCTGAATTTCTATTATAAAAATTAAATAGGCGACTTTGAGGCCCCGTTGCTCAGAGGGCAACCCTGCCACGGTCACCAGGCTCCATATGCGCTCCCAGTATTTTGGTCCATTTTATTGGAAAAAGCAAACGTAAGATAAATAATTTGAGTCATTTTCGAATTATGGAAGTCTGGATTTCCTTTCATTTATTTTTGGAAACTGGAAATATTGGCCAAAAAAATTTTGCATCCTCAAAATTAACAGAACTGTACTAACAAGGGTTAGTTGGGTTGAAAATTTAGAAAGTCCTATTTTTTGAGGCTGGACTTTTTTTTTGTTTTTTCTTTTACACCCTAGGTTTAGAATACGCTACTTTCACCACGCAAGGCACCCTCTGAATTGGACCTTTGTGCGCCACAAACAAACTCAAAAAATGACCCCTTACCAATGATTTCCTCAGGAATCGCCGGAGGTGGCCATCATTACATGAATGACTATGCTCTAGTTTGAGAAAATGATACAGTCTTCGTATTGGCACCAAAATCCTCACCGAAGACTCCCTGAAGACTCCTTGAAGACTCTTTCTTCAGCAGTATAACAAGGGTCTAGGCTGAATTGGACCAATGGGCCCCACAAACAAACACAAAAAAGGACCCTTTACCCAAGATTTCCTCCGGAATCGCCGGAGGTGGCCATCATTTTGAGAAAATGATACAGCCTTCGTATTGGCGCCAAAATCCTCACCGAAGACTCCCTGAAGACTCCTTGAAGACTCTTTCTTCAGCAGTATAACAGGTGTCATTTTTCAATTTCAAGGGTAATTTCTACCATTAATATAGCTGGTAGCCTTTCATCATTGGCACTCTGTTGTAGTATTCCATGTGTCATATTTCAGTTTCAAGGTTCCTGTAGCCTTGTAGGTAATGCAGGTGTCATTTTGAAATTGCAAGGTTCATATGCAAAATTAACAAAAAACACCAGCTTTGAGGTCCCATAGCCGAGAGGGAACCCTGCCACGGACATGAGGCTCCATTTAGAACCCCTTTATTTTGGTCCGTTATATTAAAAAATTCATACAAAACATCAATACGTTCAGGCCTTGCTGAGTTTTGGATGCCTGAATTTTTATTGTGTAAATTAAAAAGGCAACTTTGAGGACCCGTAGCTAAGAGGGGAACCCTGCTACTGAGATGAGGCTCCAAATACACCCCCAGTCTTTTGGCCCGTTCTAATAAAAAATTCAAACCGGACATCAATACGTCGCCGTCTTCTTGAGTTATGGACGCCTGAATTTCTATTAAAAAAATAAAAAAGGCGACTTTGAGGCCCCATACATAAAAGGGGAACCCTGCCACGAACATGAGACTCCTAATGCACCCCCAATATATTGGTCCGTTCTATTAAAAAATTCAAACCTCAAATCAATACCTCGAGTCCTTGTTGAGTTATGGATGCCTGAATTATTATTGTAAAAATTAAAAAGACGACTCTGAGGCCCCGTAGCTAAGAGGGGAAGCCTGCCACGGACATAAGGCTCCAAATGCACCCCCACTATTTTGGTCTATTCTATTAAAAAATTTAAACCGCTTATCTATTCGTCGTCGCCTTCTTGAGTTATTGAAACCTGAATTTCTATTATAAAAATTAAAAAGGCTACTTTGAGGGCCCGTTGCTCAGAGGGGAACCCTGCCACGGTCACCAGGCTTCAAGTGCGCCCCAGTATTTTGGTCCATTTTATTGGAAAAAGCAAACGTAAGATAAATAATTTGAGTTATTTTCTAATTATGGAAGTCTGAATTTCCATTCATCGATTTTTGGAAACTGGAAATATTGGCCAAAAAAAATTTGCATCCTCAAAATTAATAGAACTGTACTAACAAGGGTTCGTTAGGTCGAAAATTTTAAAAGTCCTATTTTTTTAGGCTGAACTTTTTTTTTTTTTTCCTTTTTTCTTTTACACCCTAGGTTTAGAATATGCCACCTTCACCACGCAAGGGTCCTGGCTGAATTGGACCCATGGTCCCCACAAACAAACACAAAAAAGGACCCCTTACCAAAGATTTCCTCCGGAATCGCTGGAGGTGGCCATCATTACATGAATGACTATGCTCTAGTTTGAGAAAATGATACAGTCTTTGTATTGGCGCCAAAATCCTCACCGAAGACTCCCTGAAGACTCCTTGAAGACTCTTTCTTCAGCAGTATAACAGGTGTCATTTTTCAATTTCAAGGGTAATTTCTACCATTAATATAGATGGTAGCCTTTCATCATTGGCACTCTGTTGTAGTATTTCATGTGTTATTTTTCAGTTTCAAGGTTCCTGTAGCCTTGTAGGTAATACAGGAGTCATTTTGAAACTGCAAGGTTCTTATGTAAAATTAACAAAAAACACGAACCTTGAGGTCCCATAGCCGAGAGGGAACCCTGCCACGGACATAAGGCTCCAATTATAGCCCCTTTATTTTGGTCCGTTCTATTAAAAAAATCAAACCGCATATCAATACGTCGTCGCTTTCTTGAGTTATAGAAACCTTAATTTCTATTATAAAAATTAAAAAGGCGACTTTGAGGCAACGTTACTCAGACGTGAACCCTGCCACGGTCACCAGGCTCCAAATGCACCCCCAGTATTTTGGTCCATTTTATTGGAAAAAGCAAACGTGAGGTAAATAATTTTAGTCATTTTCGAATTATGGAAGTCTGAATTTCCATTCATCGATTTTTGGAAACTGGAAATATTGGCCCAAAAAATTTTGCATCCCAAAAATTAATAGAACTTTACTAACAAGGGTTAGTTAGGTCGAAAATTTTGAAAGTTCTATTTTTTTAGGCTGGACTTTTTTTTTTCTTTTCTTTTCACCCTAGGTTTATAATATGCCACCTTCACCACGCAAGGGTCCCGGCTGAATTGGACCCCTAGGCCCCACAAACAAACCCAAAAAAGGAACCCTTACCAAAGATTTCCTCCGGGTTCGGCGGAGGTGTCCATCATTACATGAATGACTATGCTCTAGTTTGAGAAAATGATACAGTCTTCGTGTTGGTTCCAAAATCCTCACCGAAGACTCCCTGAAGACTTCTTGAAGACTTTTTCTTCAGCAATATAACAAGGGTCCAGACTGAATTGGACCCCTGGGCCCCACAAACAAACCCAAAAAAGGGACCCCTTACCAAAGATTTCCTCCGGAATCGCCGAAGGTGGCCATCATTACATGAATGACTATGCTCTAGTTTGAGAAAATGATACAGTCTTCGTATTGGCGCAAAAATCCTCACCGAAGACTACCTGAAGACTCTTTCTTCAGCAGTATAACAGGTGCCATTTTTCAATTTCAAGGGTAATTTCTACCATTAATATAGCTGGTAGCCTTTCATCATTGGCACTCTGTTGTAGTATTCCATGTGTCATTTTTCAGTTTCAAGGTTCCTGTAGCCTTGTAGGTAATGCAGGTGTCATTTTGAAATTGCAAGGTTCATATGTAAAATTAACAAAAACACCAACTTTGAGGTCCCATAGCAGAGAGGGAACCTGCCACGGATATGAAGCTCCAATTAGAGCCCCTTTATTTTGGTCCGTTCTATTAAAAAATTCATACAAAACATCAATACGTTCAGGCCTTGCTGAGTTTTGGATGCCTGAATTTTTATTGTGTAAATTAAAAAGGCGACTATGAGGCCCCGTAGCTAAGAGGGGAACCCTACTACTGAAATGAGGCCCGTTCTAATAAAAAATTCAAACCGTACATCAATACGTCGCCGCCTTCTTGAGTTATGGACGCCTGAATTTCTATAATAAAAATTAAAAAAGCGACTTTGAGGCCCCATACCTAAGAGGGGAACCCTGCCACGGACATGAGACTCCTAATGCACCCCCAGTATATTGGTCCGTTCTATTAAAATATTCAAACCGCAAATCAATACCTCGAGTCCTTGTTGAGTTATGGATACCTGAATTTTTATTGTAAAAATTAAAAAGACGACTTTGAGGCCCCGTAGCTAAGAGGGGAAGCCTTCCACGAACATGAGGCTCCAAATGCACCCCCACTATTTTGGTCCGTTCTATAAAAAATTCAAACCGCATATCAATACGTCGTCGCCTTCTTGAGTTATAGAAACCTGAATTTCTATTACAAAAATCAAAAAGGCCACTTTGAGGCCCCGTTGCTCAGAGGGGAACCCTGCCACGATCACCAGGCTCCAAATGCGCTCCCAGAATTTTGGTCCATTTTATTGGAAAAAGCAAACGTAAGATAAATAATTTGAGTCATTTTCGAATTATGGAAGTCTGCATTTCCATTCATCGATTTTTGGAAACTGGAAATATTGGTCAAAAAAGATTTGCATCCCCATAATTAATAGAACTGTACTTACAAGGGTTAGATGGGTCGAAAATTTTGAAAGATCTATTTTTTGATGCTGAACTTTTTTTTTCTTCTTTTTTTCTTTTACACCCAGGTTAAGAATATGCCACCTTCATCACTCAAGTGTCCCGGCTGTATTGGACCAATAGGCCCCACAAACAAACACAAAAAAGGACCCCTTGAAAAACATTTCCTCCGGAATCGCCGGAGGTGGCCATTATTACATGAATGACAATGCTCTAGTTTGAGAAAATGATACAGTCTTCTTATTGGCGCCAAAATGCTCACCGAAGACTCCCTGAAGACTCCTTGAAGACTCTTTCTTCAGCAGTATAACAGGTGTCATTTTTCAATTTGAAGGGTAATTTCTACCATTAATATAGCTGGTAGCCTTTCATCATTGGCACTCTGTTGTAGTATTCCATATGTCATATTTCAGTTTCAAGGTTCCTGTAGCCTTGTAGGTAATGCAGGTGTCATTTTGAAATTGCAAGGTTCATATGTAAAATTAACAAAAAACACCAACTTTGAGGTCCCATAGCCGAGAGGGAACCCTGCCACGGACATGAGGCTCCAATTATAGCCCCTTTATTTTGGTCCGTTCTATTAAAAAATTCATACAAAACATTAATACGTTCAGGCCTTGCTGAGTTTTGGATGCCTGAATTTTTATTGTGTAAATTAAAAAGGCAACTTTGAGGCCCCGTAGCTAAGAGGGGAACCCTGCTACTGAGATGAGGCTCCTAATACACCCCTAGTGTTTTGGCCCGTTCTAATAAAAAATTCAAACCGCACATCAATACGTCGCCGTCTTCTTGAGTTATGGACGCCTGAATTTCTATTATAAAAATTGAAAAATCGACTTTAAGGCCCCATACCTAAGAGGGGAACCCTGCCACTGGCATGAGACTCATAATGCACCCCCAGTATATTGGTCTGTTCTATTAAAAAATTCAAACCGCAAATCAATACGTCGATTCCTTGTTGAGTTATGGATGCCTGAATTTTATTGTAAAAATTAAAAACAAGACTTTGAGGCCCCGTAGCAAAGAGGGGAAGTCTGCCACGGACATGATTCTCCAAATGCACCCCCCACTATTTTGGTCCGTTCTATTAAAAAATTCAAACCGCATATCAATACGTCGTCGCCTTCTTGAGTTATAGAAACCTGAATTTCTATTATAAAAATTAAATAGGCGACTTTGAGGCCCCGTTGCTCAGAGGGCAACCCTGCCACGGTCACCAGGCTCCATATGCGCTCCCAGTATTTTGGTCCATTTTATTGGAAAAAGCAAACGTAAGATAAATAATTTGAGTCATTTTCGAATTATGGAAGTCTGGATTTCCTTTCATTTATTTTTGGAAACTGGAAATATTGGCCAAAAAAATTTTGCATCCTCAAAATTAACAGAACTGTACTAACAAGGGTTAGTTGGGTTGAAAATTTAGAAAGTCCTATTTTTTGAGGCTGGACTTTTTTTTTGTTTTTTCTTTTACACCCTAGGTTTAGAATACGCTACTTTCACCACGCAAGGCACCCTCTGAATTGGACCTTTGTGCGCCACAAACAAACTCAAAAAATGACCCCTTACCAATGATTTCCTCAGGAATCGCCGGAGGTGGCCATCATTACATGAATGACTATGCTCTAGTTTGAGAAAATGATACAGTCTTCGTATTGGCACCAAAATCCTCACCGAAGACTCCCTGAAGACTCCTTGAAGACTCTTTCTTCAGCAGTATAACAAGGGTCTAGGCTGAATTGGACCAATGGGCCCCACAAACAAACACAAAAAAGGACCCTTTACCCAAGATTTCCTCCGGAATCGCCGGAGGTGGCCATCATTTTGAGAAAATGATACAGCCTTCGTATTGGCGCCAAAATCCTCACCGAAGACTCCCTGAAGACTCCTTGAAGACTCTTTCTTCAGCAGTATAACAGGTGTCATTTTTCAATTTCAAGGGTAATTTCTACCATTAATATAGCTGGTAGCCTTTCATCATTGGCACTCTGTTGTAGTATTCCATGTGTCATATTTCAGTTTCAAGGTTCCTGTAGCCTTGTAGGTAATGCAGGTGTCATTTTGAAATTGCAAGGTTCATATGCAAAATTAACAAAAAACACCAGCTTTGAGGTCCCATAGCCGAGAGGGAACCCTGCCACGGACATGAGGCTCCATTTAGAACCCCTTTATTTTGGTCCGTTATATTAAAAAATTCATACAAAACATCAATACGTTCAGGCCTTGCTGAGTTTTGGATGCCTGAATTTTTATTGTGTAAATTAAAAAGGCAACTTTGAGGACCCGTAGCTAAGAGGGGAACCCTGCTACTGAGATGAGGCTCCAAATACACCCCCAGTCTTTTGGCCCGTTCTAATAAAAAATTCAAACCGGACATCAATACGTCGCCGTCTTCTTGAGTTATGGACGCCTGAATTTCTATTAAAAAAATAAAAAAGGCGACTTTGAGGCCCCATACATAAAAGGGGAACCCTGCCACGAACATGAGACTCCTAATGCACCCCCAATATATTGGTCCGTTCTATTAAAAAATTCAAACCTCAAATCAATACCTCGAGTCCTTGTTGAGTTATGGATGCCTGAATTATTATTGTAAAAATTAAAAAGACGACTCTGAGGCCCCGTAGCTAAGAGGGGAAGCCTGCCACGGACATAAGGCTCCAAATGCACCCCCACTATTTTGGTCTATTCTATTAAAAAATTTAAACCGCTTATCTATTCGTCGTCGCCTTCTTGAGTTATTGAAACCTGAATTTCTATTATAAAAATTAAAAAGGCTACTTTGAGGGCCCGTTGCTCAGAGGGGAACCCTGCCACGGTCACCAGGCTTCAAGTGCGCCCCAGTATTTTGGTCCATTTTATTGGAAAAAGCAAACGTAAGATAAATAATTTGAGTTATTTTCTAATTATGGAAGTCTGAATTTCCATTCATCGATTTTTGGAAACTGGAAATATTGGCCAAAAAAAATTTGCATCCTCAAAATTAATAGAACTGTACTAACAAGGGTTCGTTAGGTCGAAAATTTTAAAAGTCCTATTTTTTTAGGCTGAACTTTTTTTTTTTTTTCCTTTTTTCTTTTACACCCTAGGTTTAGAATATGCCACCTTCACCACGCAAGGGTCCTGGCTGAATTGGACCCATGGTCCCCACAAACAAACACAAAAAAGGACCCCTTACCAAAGATTTCCTCCGGAATCGCTGGAGGTGGCCATCATTACATGAATGACTATGCTCTAGTTTGAGAAAATGATACAGTCTTTGTATTGGCGCCAAAATCCTCACCGAAGACTCCCTGAAGACTCCTTGAAGACTCTTTCTTCAGCAGTATAACAGGTGTCATTTTTCAATTTCAAGGGTAATTTCTACCATTAATATAGATGGTAGCCTTTCATCATTGGCACTCTGTTGTAGTATTTCATGTGTTATTTTTCAGTTTCAAGGTTCCTGTAGCCTTGTAGGTAATACAGGAGTCATTTTGAAACTGCAAGGTTCTTATGTAAAATTAACAAAAAACACGAACCTTGATGTCCCATAGCCGAGAGGGAACCCTGCCACGGACATAAGGCTCCAATTATAGCCCCTTTATTTTGGTCCGTTCTATTAAAAAAATCAAACCGCATATCAATACGTCGTCGCTTTCTTGAGTTATAGAAACCTTAATTTCTATTATAAAAATTAAAAAGGCGACTTTGAGGCAACGTTACTCAGACGTGAACCCTGCCACGGTCACCAGGCTCCAAATGCACCCCCAGTATTTTGGTCCATTTTATTGGAAAAAGCAAACGTGAGGTAAATAATTTTAGTCATTTTCGAATTATGGAAGTCTGAATTTCCATTCATCGATTTTTGGAAACTGGAAATATTGGCCCAAAAAATTTTGCATCCCAAAAATTAATAGAACTTTACTAACAAGGGTTAGTTAGGTCGAAAATTTTGAAAGTTCTATTTTTTTAGGCTGGACTTTTTTTTTTCTTTTCTTTTCACCCTAGGTTTATAATATGCCACCTTCACCACGCAAGGGTCCCGGCTGAATTGGACCCCTAGGCCCCACAAACAAACCCAAAAAAGGAACCCTTACCAAAGATTTCCTCCGGGTTCGGCGGAGGTGTCCATCATTACATGAATGACTATGCTCTAGTTTGAGAAAATGATACAGTCTTCGTGTTGGTTCCAAAATCCTCACCGAAGACTCCCTGAAGACTTCTTGAAGACTTTTTCTTCAGCAATATAACAAGGGTCCAGACTGAATTGGACCCCTGGGCCCCACAAACAAACCCAAAAAAGGGACCCCTTACCAAAGATTTCCTCCGGAATCGCCGAAGGTGGCCATCATTACATGAATGACTATGCTCTAGTTTGAGAAAATGATACAGTCTTCGTATTGGCGCAAAAATCCTCACCGAAGACTACCTGAAGACTCTTTCTTCAGCAGTATAACAGGTGCCATTTTTCAATTTCAAGGGTAATTTCTACCATTAATATAGCTGGTAGCCTTTCATCATTGGCACTCTGTTGTAGTATTCCATGTGTCATTTTTCAGTTTCAAGGTTCCTGTAGCCTTGTAGGTAATGCAGGTGTCATTTTGAAATTGCAAGGTTCATATGTAAAATTAACAAAAACACCAACTTTGAGGTCCCATAGCCAAGAGGGAACCCTGCCACGGAAATGAGGCTCCAATTAGAGCCCCTTTATTTTGGTCCGTTCTATTAAAAAATTCATACAAACCATCGATACGTTCAGGCCTTGCTGAGTTTTGGATGCCTGAATTTTTATTGTATAAATTAAAAAGGCGATTTTGAGGCCCCTTAGCTAAGAGGGGAAGCCTGCCACGGACATGAGGCTCCAAATGCACCCCCACTATTTTGGTCCGTTCTATTAAAAAATTCAAACCGTATATCAATACGTCGTTCCCTTCTTGAGTTACAGAAACCTGAATTTCTATTATAAAAATGAAAAAGGCGACTTTGAGGCCCCGTTGCTCAGAGGGGAACCCTGCCACGGTCACCAGGCTCTAAATGCGCTTCCAGTATTTTGGTCCATTTTATTGGAAAAAGCAAACGTAAGATAAATAATTTGATTCATTTTCGAATTATGGAAGTCTGAAATTCCATTCATCGATTTTTGCAAATTGGAAATATTGGCGAAAAAAATTTTGCAACCCGAAAATTAATAGAACTGTACTAACAAGGGTTAGTTATGTCGAAAATTTTAAAAGTTCTATTTTTTGAGGCTGTCCTTTTTTTTTTCTTTCTTTTACACCCTAGGTTTAGAATATGCCACCATCACCACGCAAGGGTCCCGGCTGAATTGGACCCCTGGGTCCCACAAACAAACACAAAAAAGGACCCCTTACCAATGATTTCCTTCGGAATCGCCGGATGTGGCCATCATTACATGAATGACTATGCTCAACTTTGAGAAAATGATACAGTCTTCGTATTGGCGCCAAATCCTCACCGAAGACTCCCTGAAGACTCCTTGAAGACTCTTTCTTCAGCAGCATAACAGGTGTCATTTTTCAATTTCAAGGGTAATTTCTACCATTAATATAGCTGGTACCCTTTCATCATTGGCACTTTGTTGTAGTATTCCATGTATCATATTTCAGTTTCAAGGTTCCTGTAGCTTTGTAGGTAATGTAGGTGTCATTTTGAAATTGCAAGGTTGATATGTAAAATTAACAAAAAAGCACCAACTTTGAGGTCACATAGCCGAGAGGGAACCCTGCCACGGACATGAGGCTCCAATTAGCGACCCTTTATTTTGGTCCGTTCTATTAAAAAAAATCATACAAAACATCAATACGTTCAGGTCTTGCTGAGTTTTGGATGCCTGAATTTTTATTGTATAAATTAAAAAGGCGACTTTGAGACCCCGTAGCTAAGAGGGGAAGCCTGCCACGGACATGAGGCTCCTAATGCACCCCCAACTATTTTGGTATGTTCTATTAAAAAATTCAAAGAGCATATCAATACGTCGTCGCCTTCTTGAGTTACAGAAACCTGAATTTCTATTATAAAAATGAAAAAGGCGACTCTGAGACCCCGTTGCTCAGAGGGGAACCCTGCCACGGTCACCAGGCTCCAAATGCGCCCCCAGTATTTTGGTCCATTTTATTGGAAAAAGCAAACGTAAAATAAATAATTTGAGTCATTTTCGAATTATGGAATTTCCATTCATCGATTTTTGAAAACTGGAAGTATTGGCCAAAAAAATTTTGCATCCCGAAAATTAATAGAACTGTACTAACAACGGTTAATTAGGTCGAAAATTTTGAAAGTTCTATTTTTTGAGGCAGGGCTTTTTTTTTTCTTTCTTTTACACCCTAGATTTAGAAAAAGCCACCATTCACCACGCAAGGGTCCCGGCTGAATTGGACCCCTGGGTCCCACAAACAAACCCAAAAAAGGACCCCTTACCAAAGATTTCCTCCGCAATCGCTGGAGGTGGCCATCATTACATGAATGACTATGATCTAGAGTGAGAAAATGATACAGTCTTCGTATTGGCGCAAAAATCCTCACCGAAGACTCCCTGAAGACTGCTTGAAGACTCTTTCTTCAGCAGTATAACAGGTGTCATTTTTCAATTTCAAGGGTAATTTCTACCATTAATATAGCTGGTAGCCTTTCAAGGTTCCTGTAGCCTTGTAGGCAACTCAGGTGTCATTTTGAAATTGCAAGGTTCATGTGTAAAATTAACAAAAAACACCAACTTTGAGGTCCCATAGCCGAGAGGGAACCCTGCCACGGACATAAGGCTCCAATTAGAGCCCCTTTATTTTGGTCCGTTCTATTAAAAAATTCGTACAAAACATCAATACGTTCAGGCCTTGCTAAGTTTTGGATGCCTGAATTTTTATTGTATAAATTAAAAAGACGACTTTGAGGCCCCGTAGCTAAGAGGGGAACCCTGCCACTGAGATGAGGCTCCAAATACACCCCCAGTATTTTGGCCCATTCTAACCAAAAATTCAAATCGCACATCAATAGGTCACCGCCTTCTTGAGTTATGGACGCCTGAGTTTCTAATATAAAAATTAAAAAAGCGACTTTGAGGCCCAATACCTAAGAGGGGAACCCTGCCACGGACATGAGGCTCCAAATGCACCCCCACTATTTTTGTCCGTTCTATTAAAAAATTCAAACCGCATATCAATACGTCGTCGCCTTCTTGAGTTATAGAAACATGAATTTCTATTATAAAAATGAAAAAGGCCACTTTGAAGCCCCGTTGCTCAGAGGGGAACCTTGCCACAGTCACCAGGCTCCAAATGCGCCCCCAGTATTTTGGTTCATTTTATTGGAAAAAGCAAACGTAAGATAAATAATTTTAGTCATTTTCGAATTATGGAAGTCTGAATTTCCATTCATCGATTTTTGGAAACTGGAAATATTGGCCTAAAAAATTTTGCATCCCCAAAATTAATAGAATTGTACTAACAAGGGTTAGTTAGGTCGAAAATTTTGAAAGTTCTATATTTTGATACTGGACTTTTTTTTTCTTTCTTTCTTTTACACCCTAGGTTTAGAATATGCCAGCCTCACCACGCAAGGGTCCCTGCTGAATTGGACCCCTGGGTCTCACAAACAAACCCAAAAAAGGACCCCTTACCAAAGATTTCCTCCGGAATCGCCGGAGTTGGCCACCATTACATGAATGACTATGATCTAGTTTGAGAAAATGATACAGTCTTCGAATTGGCGCCAAAATCCTCACCAAAGACTCCCTCAAGACTCCTTGAAGACTCTTTCTTCAGCAGTATAACAAGGGTCTCGCCTGAATTGGACCCCTGGGCTCCACAAACAAACCCAAAAAAGGACCCTTTACCTATGATTTCCACCGGAATCGCCGGAGGTGGCCATCATTACATGAATGACTATGCTCTAGTTTGAGAAAATGATACAGCCTTCGTATTGGCGCCAAAATCCTCACCGAATACTCCCTGAAGAATCCTTGAAGACTCTTTCTTCAGCAGCATAACAGGTGTCATTTTTCAATTTCAAGGGTAATTTCTACCATTAATATTGCTGGTAGCCTTTCATCATTGGCACTCTGTTGTAGTATTCCATGTGTCATTTTTCAGTTTCAAGGTTCCTGTAGCCTTGTAGGTAATGCAGGTGTCATTTTGAAATTGCGAGGTTCATATGTAAAATTAACAAAAAACACCAACTTTGAGGTCCCATAGCCGAGTGGAAACCCTGCCACGGACATGAGGCTCCAATTAGAGCCCCTTTATTTTGGTCCGTTCTATTAAAAAATTCATACAAAACATCAATACGTTCAGGCCTTGCTGAGTTTTGGATGCCTGAATTTTTATTTTATAAATTAAAAAGGCGACTTTGAGGACCCGTAGCTAAGAGGGGGAACCCTGCCACTGAGATGAGGCTCCAAATACATGCCAAGTATTTTGGCCTGTTCTAATAAAAAATTCAAACCGCAAATCAATATGTCGCCACCTTCTTGAATTATGGACGCCTGAATTTCTATTATAAAAATTAAAAAAGCGATTTTCAGGCCCGATACATAAGAGGGGAACCCTGCCACGGACATGAGACTCCTAATGTACCCCCAATATATTGGTCCGTTCTATTAAAAAATTCAAACCGCAAATCAATACGTTGAGTCCTTGTTGAGTTATGGATGCCTGAATTTTTATTGTAAAAATTAAAACGACGACTTTGAGGCCCAGTAGCTAAGAGGGGAAGCCTGCCAAGGACATGAGGCTCCAAATGCACCCCCACTATTTTGGTCCGTTCTATTAAAAAATTCAAACCGCATATCAATACGTCGTCGCCTTCTTGAGTTATAGAAACCTGAATTTCTATAGGAAATATTAAAAAGGCGACTTTGAGGCTCCGTTGCTCAGAGGGGAACCCTGCCACGGTCACCAGGCTCCAAATGCGCTCCCAGTATTTTGGTCCATTTTATTGAAAAAAGCAAATGTAAGATAAATAATTTGAGTCATTTTCGAATTATGGAAGTCTGAATTTTCATTCATCGATTTTTAGAAACTAGAAATATGGGCCAAAAAAATTTTGCATCCCCAAAATTAATAGAACTGTACTAACAAGGGTTAGTTGGGTCGAAAATTTTGAAAGTTCTATTTTTTTAGGATGGACATTTTTTTTTCTCCTTTTTTCTTTTACACCCAAGGTTTAGAATATGCCACCTTCACCATGCAAGGGATTCCGGCTGAATTGGACCCATGGGCCCCACAAAGAAACCCAAAAAAGGACCCCTTACCAAAGATTTCCTCCGGAATCGCTGGAGGTGGCCATCTAGTTTGAGAAAATGATAGTCTTCGTATTGGCGCTAAAATCCTCATCGAAGACTCCCTGAAGACTCCTTGAAGACTCTTTCTTCAGCAGTATAACAGGTGTCATTTTTAAAATTCAAGGGTAATTTCTACCATTAATATAGCTGGTAGCCTTTTATCATTGGCACACTGTTGTAGTATTGCATGTGTCATCTTTCAATTTCAAGGTTCCTGTAGCCTTGTAGGTAATGCAGGTGTCATTTTGAAATTGCAAGGTTCATATGCAAAATTAACAAAAAAACACCAACTTTGAGGTCCCATAGTCGAGTGGGAACCCTGACACGGACAGGAGGCTCCAATTAGAGCCCCTTTATTTTGGTCCGTTTATTAAAAAATTCATACAAAACATCAATACGTTCAGGCCTTGCTGAGTTTTGGATGCCTGAATTTTTATTTTATAAATTAAAAAGGCGACTTTGAGGCCCGTAGTTAAGAGGGGAACCCTGCCACTGAGATGAGGCTCCAAATACACTCCCAGTATTTTGGCCCGTTCTTATCAAAAATTCAAACCGCACATCAATACGTCGGCGCCTTCTTGAGTTATGGAAGCCTGAATTTCTATTATAAAAATTAAAAAAACGAATTTGAGGCCCCATACATAAGAGGGGAACCCTGCCACGGACATGAGACTCCTAATGCACCCCTAGTATATTGGTCAGTTCTATTAAAAAATTCAAACCGTAAATCAATACGTTCAGTCTTTGTTGAGTTATGGATGCCTGAATTTTTATTGTAAAAATTAAAAAGACGACTTTGAGGCCCCGTAACTAAGAGGGGAAGCCTGCCACGGACATGAGGCTCCAAATGCACCCCCACTATTTTGGTCCGTTCTATTAAAAAATTCAAACCGCATATCAATACGTCGTCGCCTTCTTGAGTTATAGAAACCTGAATTTCTATTATAAAAATAAAAAAAGGCGACTTTGAGGCCCCGTTGCTCAGAGGGGAACCCTGCCACAGTCACCAGGCTCCAAATGCGCCTTAGTATTTTGGTCCATTTTATTGGAAAAACCAAACGTAAGATAAATAATTTGAGTCATTATCGAATTATGGAAGTCTGAATTTCCATTCATCGATTTTTGGAAACTGGAAACATTGGCCAAAAAAATTTTGTATCCCCCAAATTAATAGAACTGTACTAAAAAGGGTTAGGTTGTTCAAAAATTTTGAAAGTTCTATTTTTTGAGGCTGGACTTTTTTTTTTTCTTTTTTCTTTTACACCCTAGGTTTAGAATATGCCACCTTCACCACGCAAGGGCCCCGGCAGAATTGGACCCATGGGCCCCACAAAGAAACCCAAAAAAGGACCCCTTACCAAAGATTTCCTCCGGAATCGCCGTAGGTGGCCATCATTACATGAATGACTATGCTCTAGTTTGAGAAAATGATGCAGTCTTCGTATTGGCGCCAAAATCCTCAGCGAAGACTCCCTGAAGACTTCTTGAAGACTCTTTCTTCAGCAGTATAAAAAGGGTCCGGGCTGAACTGGACCCCAGGGCCCCACAAATAAACCCAAAAAAGGACCCCTTACCAAAGATTTCCTCCGGAATCGCTGGATGTAGCCAACATTACATGAATGACTATGCTCTAGTTTGAGAAAATGATACAGTCTTCGTATTGGCGCCAAAATCCTCACCGAAGACTCCCTGAAGACTCCTTGAAGACTCTTTGTTCAGTAGCATAACAGGTGTCATATTTCAATTTCAAGGGTAATTTCTACCATTAATATAGCTGGTAGCCTTTCATCATTGGCACTCTGTTGTAGTATTCCATGTGTCATTTTTCAGTTTCAAGGTTCCTGTAGCCTAGTAGGTAATGCAGGTGTCATTTTGAAATTACAAGGTTCATATGTAAAATTAAAAAAAAACACCAACTTTGAGGTCCCATAGCCGAGAGGGAACCCTGCCACGGACATGAGGCTCCAATTAGAGCCCCTTTATTTTGGTCCGTTGTATTAAAAAATTCATACGAAATATCAATACCTTCAGGCCTTGCTGAGTTTTGGATGCCTGAATTTTTATTGTGTAAATTAAAAAGGCGACTTTGAGGCCCCGTAGGTAAGAGGGGAAGCCTGCCACGGTCTCCAGGCTCCAAGTGCGCCCCCAGTATTTTGGTCCATTTTATTGGAAAAAGCAAACGTAAGATAAATAATTTGAATCATTTTCGAATTATGGAAGTCTGAATTTCCATTCATCGATATTTTAAAACTGGAAATATTGGCCCAAAAAATTTTGCATTCCCAAAATTAATAGAACTCGACTAACAACGGTTAATTATGTCGAAAATTTTGAAAGTTCTATTTTTTGAGGCTAGACTTTTTTTTTCTTTCTTTCTTTTACACCCTAGGTTTAGAATATGCCACCATCACCACGCAAGGTTCCCGGCTGAATTGGACCCCTGGGTCCCACAAACAAACCCAAAGAAGGACCCCTTACCAAAGATTTCCTCCGGAATCGCTGGAGGTGGCCATCATTACATGAATGACTATGCTCTAGTTTGAGAAAATGATACAGTCTTCGTATTGGCGCCAAAATCCTCAGCTAAGACTCCCTGAAGAATCCTTGAAGACTCTTTCTTCAGCAGTATAACAGGTGTCATTTTTCAATTTCAAGGGTAATTTCTACCATTAATATAGCTGGAAGACTTTCATCACTGGCACTCTGTTGTAGTATTCCGTGCGTCATTTTTCAGTTTCAAGGTTCCTGTAGTCTTGTAGGTAATGCAGGTGTCATTTTGAAATTGCAAGGTTCATGTGTAAAATTAACAAAAACACCAACTTTGAGGTCCCATAGCCGAGAGGGAACCCTGCCACGGACATGAGGCTCCAATTAGAGCCCCTTTATTTTGGTCCGTTCTATTAAAAAATTCATACAAAACATCAATACGTTCAGGCCTTGTTGAGTTTTGGATGCCTGAATTTATATTGTATAAATTAAAAAGGCGACTTTGAGTACCCGTAGCTAAGAGGGGAACCCTGCCATTGAGATGAGGCTCCAAATACACCCCCAGTATTTTGGCCCGTTCTAAAAAAAATTCAAACCGCACATCAGTACGTCGCCGCCTTCTTGAGTTATGGACGCCTGAATTTCTATTATAAAAATTAAAAAAGCGTCTTTGAGGCACCATACATAAGAGGGGAACCCTGCCACGGACATGAGACTCCTAAAGCACCCCCCAGTATGTTGGTCCGTTCCATTAAAAAATTCAAACCGCAAATCAATATGTCGAGTCCTTGTTGAGTTATGGATGCCTGAATTTTTATTGTAAAAATTAAAAAGACGACTTTGAGGCCCCGTAGCTAACAGGGGAAGCCTGCGACGGACATGAGGCTCCAAATGCACCCCCACTATTTTGGTCCGTTCTATTAAAAAAATTCAAACCGCATATCAATACGTCGTCGCTTTCTTGGGTTATAGAAACCTGAATTTCTATTATAAAAATTAAAATGGCGACTTTGAGGCCCCGTTGCTCAGAGGGCAACCCTGTCACGGTTACCAGGCTCCAAATGCGCCCCCAACATATTGGTCCATTTTATTGGAAAAAGCAAAGGTAACATAAATAATTTGAGTCATTTTCGAATTATGGAAGTCTGAATTTCCATTCATCGATTTTTGGAATCTGGAAATATCGGCCAAGAAAATTTTGCATCCCCAAAATTAATAGAACTGTACTAACAAGGGTTAATTAGGTCGAAAATTTTGAAAGTTCTATTTTTTGAGGCTGGGCTTTTTTTTTATCTTTTTTCTTTTACACCCTATGTTTAGAATATGCCACCTTCACCACGCAAGGGTCCCGGCGGAATTGGACCCCTGGGCCCCACAAACAAACCCAAAAAAGGACCCCTTACCAAAGATTTCCTCCGGAATCGCCGGAGGTGGCCATCATTACATGAATGACTATGCTCCAGTTTGAGAAAATGATACATTCTTCGTATTGGCGCCAAAATCCTCACCGAAGACTCCCTGAAGACTCCTTGAAGACTCTTTCTTCAGCAGTATAACAGGTGTCATTTTTCAATTTCAAGGGTAAATTCTACCATTAATATAGCTGGTAGCCTTTCATCATTTGCACTCTGTTGTAGTATTCCATGTGCCATTTTTTAGTTTCAAGGTTCCTGTAGCCTTGTAGGTAATGCAGGTGTCATTTTGAAATTGCAAGGTTCATATGTAAAATTAACAAAAAACACCAACTTTGAGGTCCCATAGCCTAGAGGGAACCCTGCTACGGACATGAGGCTCTAATTAGAGCCCCTTTATTTTGGTCCGTTCTATCAAAAAATTCATAGAAAACATCACTACGTTCAGGCCTTGCTGAGTTTTGGATGCCTGAATTTTTATTGTATAAATTAAAAAGGCGACTTTGAGGCCCCGTAGCTTAGAGGGGAACCCTGCCACTGAGATGAGGCTCCATTTACACCCCCAGTATTTTGGCCCGTTCTAATCAAAAATTCAAACCGCACATCAATACGTCGCCGCCTTCTTGAGTTATGGACTCCTGAATTTCTATAATAAAAATTAAAAAAGCGACTTTGAGGCCCCATACCTAAGAGAGGAACCTTGCCACGGACATGAGACTCCTAATGCACCCTTGGTATATTGGTCCGTTCTATTAAAAAATTCAAACCGCAAATCAATACGTCGAGTCCTTGTTGAGTTATGGATGCCTGAATTTGTATTGTAAAAATTAAAAAGACGGCTTTGAGGCCCCGTAGCTAAGAGGGGAAGCCTACCACGGACATGAGGCTCCAAATGCACCCCCACTATTTTGGTCCGTTTTATTAAAAAAATTCAAACCGCATATGAATACGTCGTCGCCTTCTTTTGTTATAGAAACCTGAATTTCTATTATGAAAATTAAAAAGGCGACTTTGAGGCCCCGTTGCTCGGAGGGCATCCCTGCCACGGTCACCAGGCTGCAAATGCACTCTCAGCGTTTTGGTCCATTTTATTGGAAAAAGCAAACGTAAGATAAATAATTTTATTCATTTTCGAATTATGGAAGTCTGAATTTCTATTCATCGATTTTTGGAAACTGGAAATATCGGCCAAAAAAATTTTGCATCCCCAAAATTAATAGAACTGCACTAACAAGGGTTAGTTAGGTCGAAAATTTTGAAAGTTCTATTTTTTGAGGCTGGACTTTTTTTTATTTCTTTTTTCTTTTACACCCTAGGTTTAGAATATGCCACTTTCACCACGCAAGGGCCCCGGCGGAATTGGACCCCTGGGTCCCACAAACAAACCCAAAAAAGGACCCCTTACCAAAGATTTCCTCCGTAATCTCTGGAGGTGGCCATCATTACATGAATGACTATGCTCTAGTTTGAGAAAATGATACAGTCTTCGTATTGGCGCCAAAATCCTCACCGAAGACTCCCTGAAGACTCCTTGAAGACTCTTTCTTCAGCAGTATAACAGGTGTCATTTTTCAATTTCAAGGGTAAATTCTACCTTTAATATAGTTGGTAGCCTTTCATCATTTGCACTCTGTTGTAGTATTCCATGTGCCATTTTTCAGTTTCAAGGTTCCTGTAGCCTTGTAGGTAATGCAGGTGTCATTTTGAAATTGCAAGGTTCATATGTAAAATTAACAAAAAACACCAACTTTGAGGTCCCATAGCCGAGAGGGAATCCTGCCACGGACATGAGGCTCTAATTAGAGTCCCTTTATTTTGGTCCGTTCTATTAAAAATTCATACAAAACATCAATACGTTCAGGCCTTGCCGAGTTTTGGATGCCTGAATTTTTATTGTATAAATTAAAAAGGCGACTTTGAGGCCCCGTAGCTAAGAGGGGAACCCTGCCACTGAGATGAGGCTCCAAATACACCCCCAGTATTTTGGCCCGTTCTAATAAAAAATTCAAACCGCACATCAATACGTCGCCTCCTTCTTGAGTTATGGACGCCTGAATTTCTATTATAAAAATTAAAAAAGCAACTTTGAGGCCCCATACTTAAGAGGGGAACCCTGCCACGGACATGAGACTCCTAATGCACCCCTAGTATATTGTTCCGTTCTATTAAAAAATTCAAACCGGAAATCAATACGTAGAGTCCTTGTTGAGTTATGGATGCCTGAATTTTTATTGTAAAAATTAAAAAGACGACTTTGAGGCCCCGTAACTAAGAGGGGAAGCCTGCCACGGACATGGGGCTCCAAATGCACCCCTATTACTTTGGTCCGTTCTATTAAAAAATTCATACCGCATATCAATACGTCGTCGCCTTCTTGAGTCATAGAAACCTG
>JANJGK010000287.1:492500-497500 GCA_039081455.1 Macrobrachium rosenbergii | reverse complement strand
AAATAAATAAAATATACATAAAAATGAATAAAAATCTATAAATAAATAAAAGTAAATTAATGAATAAAAAGAAAAAAATAAATAACTATATATAAATAAACAAATAAATATAAATAAATAGATAAAAACAAATAAATAAATAAAAATAAATGAAAATAAATAAATATAAATAAATAAATAAAAAAAATAAATAAAAATAATTAAAAATAAATAAAGTGAAAATAAAAAAATAAGAATTAATAAATATATAAAACAAATGAAAATAAATAAATAAATAAAAATAAATAATATATAAATAAATGGAAAATAAATAAATAAAAATTTAAAAAATAAATAAAAATAAATAAATGAATAAATAAATAAATAAAAATAAACAAATAATTAAGCATAAATAAATATAAAAAAAATAATAAAAATACATAAATCAAAATAAATAAATTAATAAATAAATAAAAATTAAAAAATTAAATAAATAAATATAAATAAATGAAAATAAATAAATAAAAATAAATAAATAAATAAAAATAAATTAATAAATAAAAATAAAGAAATAAATAGATAAATAATAAAAATAAAGAAATAAATAAATAAATAATAAAAATAAAGAAATGAAAACAAATAAATAAAAATAAATAAATAGAAATAAATAAATAAAGAAATGATAATAAATAAATAAATAAATAAATAAATGAAATAATAAAAATAAATAAATAAATAAATAAATAAATGAAATAATAAAAATAAATAAATGCATAAAAATAAATAAAAAATAAAAATAAATAAATAAATAATAAGAAAATATAAATAAATAAATAAAAAAATAAAAAATAAATAAATAAATAAAAAATAAATAAAAGATATATAAATAAAAAAAATAAAAAAAAAATAAATACATAATTGAAAATAGATATTTAAATAAATAAAAATAAATAAATAAATGAAAGTACATTAAAATAAATAGATAAATAGAAATAAATCAATAAATAAAAACAAATAAATCAATAATAATAAATAAATAAATAAATAAAAATAGATGATTAAATAAATAAAAATAAAGAAAAATAAATAAAAATAAATATATAAAAATAAATAAATAAATAAATATAAAAATAAAAATACATAATTAAATAAATATAAATAAATAAGTAAATGAGAACAAATTATAACAGATAAATAAGAATAAATAAATAAATAGGAATAAATGGAAAATACATAAACACAAATAAAAATTAATAAATAAATAAAAATAAATTTATGAATAAAAAGAAAAAACATAAATAAACATATATAACTATATATAAGAAACAAATAAAAATAAATGAAAATAAATAAATAAATAAATAAAAATAAATAAAGTGAAAATAAACAAATAAGAATAAATAAATTAACAAAAATAAATGAAAATAAAAAAATAAATGAAAATAAAAAAATAAATAATAATAAATAAATTTAAATAAATGGAAAATAAATCAATAAAAATAAAAAAATAAATAAAAATATGTAAATAAATAAAAATAAATAAATAAATAAAAATGCATGAAAATTAACAAAAAATAGATAAATAAATAAATAAAATTAATAAATAAGAATAAATGAAAATTAATAAATAAATATAAATAAATGAAAATAAATAAATAAAAATAAATAAATAAATAGAAATAATTTCATAAATAGAAATAAAGAAAAACACAAAAAATAATAAAAATAAATAAATAAAGAAATAATAATAATAAATAAATAAATAAATAAATGAAATATTGAAAATAAATAAATACATAAAAATAAAAAAATAAAAATAAATAATAAGTAAATAAAAATAAATAAATAAATAAAAAAAATAAATAAATAAAAATAAAAGATAATAAATAAATAAATTAAAATATAAATAAATGAATAAAAATGAATAAACAAATGAAAATAAAAAATGAATTTATTAATAAAAAATAAATAAAGTTAAGTAAATAAATAAAAAAATAAGTTAAATATATAAAGAAAATAAAAAGAAAATAAAAAAAATAGATAAATAAATAAATAAATATAAAATAAAGGAAAAAAATAAAAATAAATAAATAAAAAATAATAAATAAAAAAGGAAAGTAAATAAATAAATAAATAAATAAAAATTAATCAATAAATAAATAAAATAAAAAATAAATAAAAAAATAAGAAAAATAAAAAAAAATAAAAAAAATAAATAAATAAATTAAATAAATATAAATGAAATTATATAAAAAATTAATAAGTAAATAAATGAAAATAAACTAAAAATAAAAAAAAGAAAATAAATAAATAAATAAATAAAACTAAATAAATAAAAAGAAATAAATAAAGAAAAATTAAAGAAAAATAGATAAATAAAAAAAATAAATAATAAAAATAAATAAATAAAAAAGAAATAAATAAATAAAAATAAAGAAATAAATAAATTAAAATAAACGAAAAAAAAATAAAAAATAAATTAAAATATATAAATAAAAAATAAATAAAAAAGTAATAAAAATAAATAAAAATAAATAAATAAATATATAAATAAAAGTAAATAAATAAAAAAAATGAAAGAAATTAAATAAAATAAATAAAAAAATAAATAAAAATAAAGAAATAAAAAATAAATTAATAAAGAAAAATAAATAAAAATAATAATAAATAAATATAATAAATTTAATAAAAATGAATAAATATATAAAAAATTAATAAAAATAAATACAAATAAAAATAACGGAAAATAAATAAATAAATAAATAAATGAATAAAAATTAATAAGTAAATAAAAATAAGTAAATAAATAAATGAAAATAATTAAATAAAATTTATAAATAAATAATAATAAATAAATAAATATCAATAAATAAATAATAATAAATAAATGAATATCAATAAATAAATAAAAATAAATAAATAAATAAATAAATAAATAAATAAAAGTAAAAAATTAACATATGAATGAAGTTTCAATAAATAAATAAAAAAAAATAAATAAAAAAAATAAATGAATAAATAAATAAAAATAAATAAAAATAAACAAAAATACAAGAAAATAAATAAATAGAATTAAATAAATAAACAAAAATAAATGAAAGAAATTAAATTAAAAAATAAAATAAAGAAATAAAAAATAAATGAATAAATAAAAATAAATAAAAATAAAAATAGATAAGTAAATATAAATAAATATAATTATTTAAATAAAAATAAATAAATATATAAAAAATAAATAACAATAAATAAAATACAAATAAAGGAAAATAAATAATTATATAAAAAACGAAAATAAATAAATAAAAATTAATAAGTAAATAAAAAAAAATAAATAAATGAAAATAAATGAAAATAATTAAATAAAATAAATAAATAAATAATAATAAATAAATAAATATCAATAAATAAATAAATAAAAATAAATAAATAAATAAAAATAACTAATTAAAAACATATGAATAAAATAATCAATAAGTAAATAAAAATAAAAAAAATAAAAAATACACAAATGAAAATAAATAAATAAATGAAAAAAATTTAATAAATAAGTAAATAAATAAATGTAAATAAATAAAGAAAAATAATTGAATATAAATAAATAAATAAATAAATAAATAAATAAATAAATAAATAACTAAAAATTAAAATAAAAAATAAAAAAATAAATAAATAAAAATAACAAAATCAATAAAAATAAGTAAATAAAAATAAATAAAAAATAAATAAATTAAAATAAATAAAAAATATAAATAAATAAATAAAAATAAAATAATAAATGAAAACAAATAAATAACAATAAATAAATAAATAAAAATAAATAGAAGTAAACAAATAAAAAATAAATAAATAAAATTAAATAAATTAAAATAAATAAAAAATGAATAAATGACTAAATGAAAAAATTAAAATCAATTAATAAAAATAAATAAATAAATAAACAAAATTAAATAAATTAATAAATAAAAATAAATAAAATAAAAAATAACTAAATAAAAAAATAAAAATAAATAGATAAAAATAAATAAATAAATAAATAAAAATAAACAAAAATAAATAAATAATTTAAAAAAAATAATATATAGAAATAAATAACTGAAAATAAATAAATGAAATTAAATAACTAAATAAAAATAAATAAATAAAAATAAAAACATAAATAAATAAAAATTTATTTAAAAAATAATAAGAAATAAGTAAGTAAATAAATAAATAAATGAAAATAAATAAATGAAAATAAATAATTAAATAAAAATAAATATATAAGTGAAAATAAACTAAAATAAAGAAATATATAAAAATAAATAAAGAAAAAATTAGATATATAAAATAAGTGAAATAAAATGAAAAAATAAATAAATAAATAAAAATTAATAAATAAAAATAAATAAAAATTAATAAATAAAAATAAATAAACAAAAATTAAAATAAATAAATAAAAAATAATAAGTAAATAAAAATAAATAACAATAAAAGTAAATAAATAGAAATAAATAATATGTAAATAAAAATAAATAAAAATGAATAAAAATAATATAAAAATAAAAAAAAAAATAAATAAATAAAGAAATATATAAAAATATAAAAATAATAAATGAAAATAAATGAAAATAATTAATTAAAAATAAATCAATAGATAATTATAAATAAATATAATTAAATAAATAAATAAAAATAAATAATTGAATAAATAAATAAAAATAAATAAATAAAAATAAATAATTAAAAAATTTAAATAAATAAATAGAAAAATAAAAATAAATAAATAAATAAATAAAAATAAATAAATAAATGAAATAAATTAACAAATAAAAATATATATATATATATACATAAATAAGCAAATAAATAAATAAATAAAAAATAAAAGAAAATTGATAATAAAATAAATGAATAAATAAATAAATAAATAATTAATAAATAAAAAAATAAAAAAGAAATACATAAATAAAAAATAAAAAAAATATAAAAGAAATACATAAATAAAAAATAAAAATAAATAAATAAATAAATAAAAATAATTA
>JANJGK010000287.1:485000-487500 GCA_039081455.1 Macrobrachium rosenbergii | reverse complement strand
TTATTTATCTAATTAATTTTTTAAATTTATTTATCTATATTCATTTATTTTTATTTATTTATATATTTATCTTTATTTATTTATTTAATAATTTTTTTCATTTATTTTTTATTTTTATATATTTGTGTATTTTTTATTTATTTATTATTTTTATTTATTTATTTATTTATTTTTATTTATATTTTTTTAATTATTTATTTTTATTTATTTATTTTCAATTATTAATTTATTTATCTTAATTAATTTATTTATTTTTATTTATTTATTTTCATTTATTTTTATCTATATATATATATATATATATATATATATATATATATATATATATATATATATATATATATATATATATATATATATATATATATATATATATATATATATATATATATATATATATATATATATATATATATATATATATATATATATATATATATATATATATATATATATATATATATATATATATATATATATATATATATATATTTAATTATTTTATTTATATATTTTTATTTTTATATATTTAATTATTTTTCTTTATTTATTTTCATTTTTTTATTTATTTATTTACTTTTATTTAATTTTATTTATTTACTTACATTTATTTATTTATTTTCATTTATTTTTGTTTATTTTTATTTATTATTTTATTTTTATTTATTTATTTATTTTTATTTATTATTTTTTTATTTATTTTTATCTATTTATTTATTTATTTATTTATTTATTTTTATTTATGTATTATCATTTATTTTTATTTATTTATTTTCTATTTATCTTTTTTATTTATTTTTCTTTATTTATTGATTTTTACGTTTTTATTTATTTGTTTCCATTCATTTTTATTTATTTATTTTTATTTACTTATTTTTATTTTTTTTAATTTATTCATTTATATTTTATTTATTCATTTATTTATTTTAAATTATTTAATTATTCTTATTCATTTATTTGCAATTATATGTATTGATTAATTTTTATTTATTTATTTATTTATTTTTATTTTTTTATTTATTGTTATTTATTTTTATTTATTTATTTTACTTTTATTTATTTATATTCATTTATTTTTGTTTATTTTTATTTATTTATTTTTATTTATTAAATCATTTTTTCTATTTATTTCTTATATTTTAAAAAATTTATTTATTTATTTATTTTCATTTATTTATTCATTTTTATTTATTTATTATTTTATCTATTTATTTATTTCTATTTATGTATTTTCATTTATTTATATTTATTTATTGATTTTTACTTTTCTATTTACTTGTTTCCATTTATTTTTATTTATTTATTGTTATTTATTTATTTTTTTTATTTTTATTAATTTATTTGTTTATTTTTATTTATTTTTATTACTTTTTTATTTATTTTTTTATTTATTTATTTTTATTTATTTCTATTTATTTATTTTTTTATTTTATTAATTTTTTATTTATTTAATTTCATTTATTTCTAGTTATTTATTTATTTATTTATTTATTTATTTTTATTTATTCATTAATTTATTTTTATTTATTTATTTTTTTATTTATTTATTTTTGATTTATGTATTTACTTATATTTTTCTTTATTTTTTTTATTCATTTATTTATATTTATATTTATATTTTTATTTATTTTTTTATTTTATTTCGTTATTATTTTTTATTTATTTTTATTTATTTATTGGTTTTTATTTATTATTTTTTATTTTTTTATATTTTTTTATTTATTTATTTCTATTTTTTATTTTTTATTTTTAATTATTAATTTAATTATTTTTTATTTACTTTTTTATTTTCATTTTTTATTTATTTATTTATTATTTATTTATTTATTTATTTATTTATTTATTTATTTATTTATTTATTTATTTATTTATTTATTTATTTATTTATTTATTTATTTATTTATTTATTTATTTATTTATTTATTTATTTTTTCTTATTTATTTATTTTTTATTAATATCATTTTTTGTATTTATTTATTTATTGTTGTTCATTTATATATTTTTCTTGATTTACCTTTTTATTCATTTTTTTACTTATTTGTTTTTATATATTTATTTATTTATTTTTATTTGTTTATTTATTTTAAAAATTATTTATTTATTTATTTATTTATTTTTATTTATTTATTTATTTTTTGTATTTTTCATTTCATTTATTTATTTATTTACTTTCATTTTTGATTTATCTATATTTCTTCATTTTTATTTTTTTATTATTTATCTATTTTTAATTTTAATTATTTATTCATTTATTTTTCTTTATTAATTTATTTTTATTTATTTATTTATTTTTATTTATTTATATTTATTTATTTATTTTTTTATTTGTATTTATTTTTTTATTTGTATTTATTTATTTTTACTTATTTAGTTACTTTTAATTTCTTTATATATTTTTATTTATTTATTTATTTACTTATTTATTTATTTATTTTCATTTATTTATTTTTATTAATTTATTTTATATATTTATTTATTTTATTTATTTATATTTATTCA
>JANJGK010000287.1:475000-480000 GCA_039081455.1 Macrobrachium rosenbergii | reverse complement strand
TATATATATCTATTTATCTATTCAAGTAAGACATCAACTTCAAAAATGACCTAAAAAAGGAATAAGAATGTAACATGAAAGTTTAAAAAAAATGTGTCAATTTTGAATACAATATTTTTATGAATTTGCTCTCTTCATAATGGATGAATTAAGTTTAAATTTTAACTTCTTATAACCGAGTCCTATTTAAAAAAAATAGTTAAAAATACTGTCAATATTTATATGAAAAATTAATTTCAAAAATCACCTAAAAATAGGGAAATGAATATATCATATAAAAAGCTAAAAAAAATTAAATTTTAATACAACATTTTCGGGAATTTTACCCTCTTTTTCGTGAATGATTTTAGTTCAACGTTTTCTGATATATTCTTATTATTATTTTCCATTGTTGTTTTATATTTGTATTTCTAATTTTTATATTTAATTCAAATGACAAATACCATTTATTCACCAATGAAGAAAATTATGATATAAGTATGTAAAAAAAAACAATAAATAAATAAAAAATAAATAAAATCAAAACAAAACATATGAACTGAAATAAGATGAAAATTAAAACAAACACGTTGAAAATAAATGTAAAAATAATAAAAAGGATTAATATAAAAGATTGAATTATTCTTAATTTTTTATTCAAATTAAAAAACACCTCAAGCTTTTGTTTCATTCTTTTGTCTTTTTTTAAGTCATTTTTGAATTTGGTTTTTTACTTAAATATTGGATGTTTTTAACGGACATTTTTTATATATATTTCTCTTGACTAAAATCAGTCATAAAAAGAGGGCAAAACTCCTAAAAAATATTGTTTTTCAGATTTAAATATTTTTGACACTTTTTACATATTTCATTATTTTTAATTTCTTAATGATTTTTAAATTGATATTTGACTGAAATCTTGATATATTTCGTAGTCTTACCTTCTTGTTGAAGACTGATTTTAGTTAACCTTTTAAGGATATATTCTCATAACAAAGATTTATGGAAAAACATCTCCGTTAAAAAACAATGCAGATAAAATTAAAGACCAAATGATCATACACGTTTTGTATACAAAAATACTGATAAAAGGCAGTCAAGATTTCAGTCAAAAATCAATTTAAAAAATCATTAAGAAACGGAAAAAAAAAGGAAATATGTAGAAAGTTTTAAAAAATATTTCAATTACAATACAATTTTTGGGGGGAGTTTTACCCTCTTTTTGATGACTAATTTTAGTTTACCGTTTACAAATACATTATTATAACGGAATTATATATATAAAAAATTCCGTTAAAAAAAACAATCAATATTTATCTAAAAAATCAACTTCAAAAATCACCCAAAAAAAGGGGGAAAAATTGTTGCATAACAACTTTTAGAAAATCTTTTAATTTTGAATACAATATTTCTGGGGACATTTTCCCTCTTTATGATCAATGAATTTAGTTTAACTTTTAGAGATATATTCTTATAACCGAGTTTTAAAAAAAAACATTAAAAAATCAACTTCAAAAATCAACTAAAAAACTGACCATTTAAGACTAAAATGAGTTTAATATCATTAAAAAAAGAAAAATAAATGAAGTGTGTATGAAAAATACTGATAAAAGCATTTAAGGTTTCAGTCAAAAATCAATTTAAAAAATCATTAAGAAAAAGAAAATAAATGAAATATGTAAACAGTTTCAAAAATATTTCAATTTGAATACAATATTTTTTTGGAGTTTTGTCCTCTTTTTGATGAATAGTTTTAGTATCGTTTACTGATATATTATAACAACATTATATAAAAAACTCCGTTAGAAAATAATCAATATGAGTTAAAAATCGACTTCAAAAGTCAACAAAAAACATTCATGATTTTAGACAAAAATCAATTTAGGAATCATTAAAAAAAAGAAAATAAATGATATATGTAAAAAAGTAAAAAAAAAATCAATTTGATTACTATATTTTCCTTAGTTTTGCCCTCTTTTTGATGACTAATTTTACTTTACCATTCACTGATATATTCTTAAGAATATCCTTATGAAATAATCTCCATTCAAAAACAATCAAGGTAAAATTCAAAGCTAAATGGTCAAATACGTTTTGTATATAAAAATACTGTTATAAATATTCAAGATTTCAGTCAAAAATCAATTTAAAAATCATTAATAAATAAAAAAATAATGAAATATGTAAAAAGTATGAAAAATATTTAAATCTGAATACAATATTTTTTGGGAGTTTTGTCATCTTTTTATGACTGATTTTAGTGTAACAGAATTATATAAAAAATGTCCGTTACAAACATTCAATATTTAAGTAAAAAATCAACTTCAAAAATGACTTAAAACAAGACATTTGCTTCAATTTGAGAAAAAATTAAGAATAATACAATCTTTTATATTAATCCTTTGTATTATTTTTACATTTATTTTCAACGTGTTTGTTTTAATTTTCATCTTATTTCATTTCATAAGTTTTGTTTTGATTTTATCTTTTTTATTTATTTATTGTTTTTGTTTTTTTATTTACTTTTATCATAATTTTCTTCATTAGTAAATAAATGAATTTATCAGAAAACATTGAACTAAAATCATTCAAGAAAAAGAGGGCAACATTCCCAAAAATATTGTATTAATTAAGATTTAATTTTTTTTAGCTCATTATATGATATATTCATTTTCCTATTTTTAGGTGATTTTTGAAATTGATTTTTCATTTAAATATTGATTGTTTTTTAATTTTTTTTAAATAGGTCTCGTTTATAAGAAGTTAAAAGTTAAGCTAAATTCATAAAGAGAGCAAAACTCATAATAATATTGTATTCAAAATTGACATATTTTTCAAAACTTTCATGTTACATTCTTATTCCTTTTTTTAGGTTATTTTTGAAGTTGATTTTTTACTTGAATAAATAAATAAATAAAAAAAATAAATAAATAAAAATAAATGAATAAAAATGAATGTAAATAAACAAATAAAAAAAATAGTAAATAAGTATATAACATTTACTAAAAATAAATCAATAAATAAAGAAAAATAAATAAAATTCAGATATATGAATAAAAGTAATAAATGAAAAATAATATAAACTAGAACAAAATATCTATTATATATGAAAATAAATAAAAATCAATTAAAATAAATTAAACAAATGAAAGTAAAAACAAAAATAAATAAATCTAAATATTTTAAATTAAGAAAACTAAATAAAAAATAAGGAAATTACTAAAAAGTATTAAAAATCAACAAATAAATAAAAATAAAAAAAGATAAAAAAATGTTAAAAAATAAATGAAAATAAATAAATATGAGTAAATAATTAAATAAAAGTAAAATTTTTTATAAAAATAATGAATAAATAAATAGATATATAAAAATAAAAAAGAAATAAATAAAAAAAAATAAATAATTAAATATATTAATAAAAATAAATGAAATAAATAAATAAATAAATAAATAAATAAATAAATAAATAAATAAATAAAAAGAAATACAATAAATGAAAATAAATAAATAAAAAATAAAGATAAATAAATATAAAAAATAAATGAAAAATAAAAATAAAAAATGAAATAAAAATAAATAAAAATAAATAATTAATTTTAAAAATGAATAAATAGAAATAAATAAGTAAATAAAAATAAATAAGTAAATATAAATAAAAAATTAATAAATAAAAATATATGAAAATAAATGAATAAAATAAATAAAAAAAATAGAAAAATTATAAATAAAAATAAAATAAATAAAAGTAAATTAAAATAAATAAATGAATAAATAAAAATAAGTAAATAAATAAAAATAAATATATAAATAAAAATGAATAAATGAGAACAAATAAATAAAAATAAATAATTAGAATATAAATAAAAAATTAAAAAAATAAATAAATAAAAATATATAAATAAAATAAAAATAAATATATAAATAAAGAGAAATAAAAAAATAAAAATAAATAAATAAATAAATCAAAATATATAAAAATAAATAAATCAAAATAAATAAATAAAAAAATAAATAGATAAATTAAGATAAATGAAAATAAATATATAAAACTAAATAAATAAAAAATAAGTAAATAATTAAAAATAAATGAAAATAATTATATAAAAATAAATAAATAAATAAAGATAAATAAATAAATAAAAATAAATAAACAAATAAATAAATAAAAATGAATAAAAATAAAATAAATAAATAAAAATAAATAAATAAATAAATAAAAATTAAATAAATAAAAATAAAGAAAAAATAAAAATAAATATAGATAAATAAATAACGAAAAATAAATAAAAATAATGAATTAAAATAAATGAAAATAAATAAATAAATATAAATTAATAATTAATAATAAATAAATAAATAAATAAATATAAAAAATAAATACCAAAAAATTAATAAGAAAAAATAAATCATTAAAAATAAATAAAAATAAATAAATCGATAAAAATAAATAAATAAATAATAAAAAAAAATTTAAATTAATGAAAATAAAAAAAAAAATTAAATAAATAAAAAAATTTAAAAAATAAATAATTAAAAAAAAATTAAATCAAAAATAAAAGAAAATAAACAAATAAAAATGCATAAATAAAAAATAAATCAATAAATATAAATAAATAAAGAAAAATAAATAAATAAAAATAATTGAAAATAAATAAAAAATATAAAAATAAATAAATAAAATAAAAATAAATAAATAAATAAAAATAAAAAATAAATAAAAATAAATAAATACATAAAATTAAAAAATAAATAAAAACAAATATATAAAAAACAAAAAATAAATAAATAAAAATAAATAAATAAATAAAACAAATAAAAAAATTTAAAAAAATGAAAAAAAATTATATTTAAAAAGAAATAAATAAAGAAATAAATGAAAATAAATGAATAAATAAAAATAAAAAAATAAATAAATAAAATAAATAAGGAGGTAATTTAAAATGAATAGAAATAAATGAATAAATAAAAATAAATAAATAAATAAAATTAATAAATAATGAAATATAACTAGATAAATAAAA
>JANJGK010000287.1:460000-470000 GCA_039081455.1 Macrobrachium rosenbergii | reverse complement strand
GATCAGAAGGAGACAGTCAGTGAGAAAGTAACGTACATAGAAGAACCAGTCACCTGTCTCGTAAGTGATGAAATTGTTAGAGCCACCCAGCATAACTCTCAGGCACCCGCCATTGCTGCGTTTACACAAATCATTGAGCCAAACACACCATCATATCTGACGGTAAGGGTTAGAAAAAAGATACCAGGCTCAGCGGTTTTAATTCTTCCTGACACTTTAAAAATCAATGGGCTTTCAGTCACGCAAGCGTTGTACACAGTAAATTCTGATCATCGGGTCAACATTGAAGTTTTTAATCACTTAAATGCTGCTTTAACAATACATGAAAATCAGCATATTGTCAATATCGAAGCGTATGAACATCGAATCCTTACAGTTGCTGAAATTAACTCCACTGAATCAGCAATAGATGAATCTCTTTTAAAGGTAATTAAAGGCAAAATTGAAGCAGACATCCTAGATAGGGACATAAGTAAGAAATTTTTTGAACTTTTATCCAAATATAGTGATGTTTTTTCTACAAGTACTGGAGCTTTAGGCAAAACGGAAGTCATCGAACATCAAATTCGTTTAAAGGATAAGGACAAAGTCATTTACGTACCTTCATATCGTCTAGCGGCCAGATTTCTGAATGAGATCAATGTAGAGGTAGATAAAATGTTAAAGGAGGGGGTTATTAAGAAATCTAACAGTCCTTATAATTTTCCCTTGATAGTAGTACCAAAAAAGGATAAAACCTGGAGGATTTGTGTTGACTTTCGCAAGCTCAACGACCAAACTATCCCTAATCGTTTCCCAGTACCATGTACAGATGATATTTTATCTTTATTAGGGCAGAATAAATTCTTTACTTCCTTGGACTTACTTAAAGGCTTTCACCAGATACCCTTAGCTAAGGACAGTACACCGTACACTGCTTTTAGTACAGTTCGGGGTTACTACGAATTCCTACGTATGCCATTTGGGCTACGTTGTGCCCCTATTACGTTCACTAGAATGATCAATATAGTGTTCGGAGATTTACTAGGGAACATTCTCCATGCTTATATGGACGATCTAGTCATCTTTTCTAACTCTTTAGAAGAACATTTAAGTAAACTAGAAATAGTCCTTCAAAGGTTAAGAGAACATCATTTAAAGGTAAAAATTTCTAAATGTGAGTTTTTTAAAGATGAATTAGTCTATTTGGGTTTCATGGTATCTCGGCAAGGTCTTAAAGTAGTCCATGATAAAATCTCTGCTATTAGTAAATTTCCCGTTCCTACTAATGTTAAAGCCATACAGCAATTTCTCGGGGTTTCGGGTTATTATCGTCGGTTTATCCGAGATTATTCAGTAATAGCAGCTCCTTTAACTGATCTTATAAGGAAGGACGTAATTTTTAAATGGGAATCCCAACATCAAATCGCTTTTGATACCTTGAAAGAGAAAATTAGTTCTGCTCCTATTCTAAAGTTTCCCGATTTTACTAAAGAATTTATTATTGCAACCGACGCTTCAGACCAAGGGGTAGGAGGTGTGTTACTCCAGTGGCATGACAACAAGTTTTTTCCCATTGCCTTTTATTCTCGTAAACTGAAAACGTCAGAGAAGAAATATGCAGTAATAGATAAAGAATGTTTAGCGATAGCTAATTCGTTGGTACATTTTAAATATATAATCTATGGGTACAGTGTTAAGGTTCTGACTGATCATAAGCCCCTTACTGACTTTTTTAAAGGTTTCAATCATAGTCCTAAAAGAACTCGGTGGCATATGATTATCCAGGGCTTTGGAGCTAAAATTGGATACTTACCCGGTAAAGCAAACGTAATAGCTGATACGTTATCACGTAACCCCGTACCAACTCAATCATTTCCATTTGATGATCTAGAAGGAATTCCAATTTCTTCGCAGGCCATGAAAATTAATATCGAAAAGGGTCAATCCTTAGCCCAAACAACAGAGAATATTACAGATATAGAGTGGAATTTAGATTCAGTACGACAAGAACAAATGAAAGATCAGAAATTAAGAGTAATAATAGATGCATTAAATAGGAAACCGGATGATAAGGAATATGTGAAATATACTAACCAATATTTCTTGGTTAAGGATAACATTCTATGCCGATCTGTGGCTAGGAAAACCAGGAGTTCAACACAGTTGACTAACGACCAGGTGGTTGTACCGGTTATGTTAATACCTACCGTTCTGAAATGGCTTCACAACCATCCTTTGCATGGTCATCCTGGGTTCGAAATAACATCCCAAAAGGCCAAGTCTTTATTTTACTGGTCTACTATGTTAAAAGATATTAGGAAATATATTAAAAACTGTGATATATGTTTCCGTCACAAGGGCCATACTAAGAATCCTGTAGGTCTCGGAATTTATCCTGTGCCTAGCAAATCTTTTGAAAGGGTACACCTTGATTTATTGACAGGTTTTTACGAGACAGACCGAGGGAATAAAAACCCCTTAGTGATAATAGACGCTCTTACACGGTATACTGAACTAATGCCATTAAAAAGTAAAACAGCTATTGAGTGTGCTAGGAAGTTTTATGAGTGCTATATGTGCAGACACGGGGTCCCAAATATGATAATCTCCGACTCAGGAGAAGAATTCAATAATCACTTCCTTAACTCATTGTGTGAGATTCTTCAAATAAAAAAAATCAATACGGTGATCTACCATCCTGAATCTAATGGTTTGGTCGAACGTGTTAATAGGAAGGTGTTAGACATACTGCGTGTAAATATAGGCGGTATGGACCCAAACTGGGATATTGCAATACCCACTGTGTCCAGTACCCTAAATAACAATTATCATACTTCAATCCGTATGTCTCCCCATGAAGCTGTTTACGGGATACCTGCTAGGTCACCCTTCCACATCCTGACACTGACAACTAGTTTGTCAGATCCATTGAAGGATATAATAGATGTTAGCCGGAGTAGATTTCAGACACTTTATCAAAACCTCTTACAGCTCAAGTGTTAATGAAGAACGCACATGATAAAAAAGCTAAGGTCACAAAGCCTTACCAAGAAGGAGATATAGTATACGTACAGGTTTATGTTAGGGAAGGGCTAAATTGGAGGTTATTGGCTAAATTTGAAAGTCCTTTCACAGTTATAGACGTTTTAGTGGGTAACCGACTTAAAATTCGAAATCAGTCCGATACAACGGATGTTCGAACGGTGTCTATCTCTCATGTGAGGGCTTAAGACAATGGTTTGTTATGAAAAAATGAATTGTTGTGAGATATATTTTTCTGTTAATCTTTATATATATCTTTTGAGTGGTGGAATGTTTTTTTTTAAATAAATCATTTACAAAATATTTTTTTTTGCAGGCTCCAACATGAAGCTTGTCAAATTATATCACGCACTATTCCTATCAGTGTTTTTTGTGATTGGGAAGAGTTCTGAAATAACTTTACATCATGGTTCTATCGTAGGGGAAATGAATAATTTCTTTCTAACTGACAGTAATATAGTCTTAGAAGTCGATATGAACGCTATTTTTATTAGCGAAAATGACGTACTAGCTCTAAAATCGGAATTGACTCTTTTTGCTCAATCCCTTGAAGATTTGCATAAATCATATTTATTTAACAATGATCCAACGTCGCCTAATCAAGTTAGTGACACGGTTAATATGCTTTTCTGGGAATTAAGGAATAAAACATGCGAAGCTGAAATCTTAGCTCGGGATTTGCTTATGTGGTCAATGCCTCATGACGCTACAGAAAGGCGTAACCCACTTGTTCTAGCGGCATTAAACTTGGTTGGTTCCGTAGCTGGTCTTGGGGTTTAGGAATTTCTAATCGGCTTAAACTTCGCGGTCACGAGGTTAAAATCGAAAATCTGGAACATCAACAAGAGGTATTAGCAGGAGAACTAAACAAGCAAATTCAAGCTTTGAACGGCGTAATTAGTAAAGTAAATGAACAATCACGACGTTTCAATCAGGTTCATGACACTCAAGTTTAGTTAGCAACTTTGATGTATTATCATACTAAACTTGATCATTTATCCTCGAGAGTTTCAAGCTTTATTGAGAAATCAAAAGATTATGTAGAAGCTATAACACTTGCTGCTAAAGGCGTATTGTCTCCTCATTTGTTACCAATTAAAGATCTTGCTCAAATTATCAGTAATGCTCATGATAGTATGCGTTATGTTCCAATAGTAGCTTTTCATAAGATTGAATTTTATTACAGTTTGATCACAGTTAAAGTTGACCTTGATAGGATCGTTATCGACATTCATTTCAACCCATCAAATGCGTGGAAAGCGTATAAGATTTCGCCTTTTCCTACGTATGTATCTAACGTCTCGACGCCTATTATTAATAATCTGTCAGCTCTAGTGTTGGTTTCCGCCAATGAGGAAACTTTTACGGTAGTCAGAGATCAAGAACTGTTAAGTGATTGCTATGATGTTATGGGTTTTAAGGTGTGCAGGATCGATTTGTTTGAATTCGGGAATATATCTAATATGTTCTTGGGTTCATGCGAACTGGACTTAGTACTTAACTCTCCCCATACGCGTGAACATTGTTTGGTTGGTCTGGTTAGGTATAACGACAATCAGTTTCGTCACAGGCTTTTGAACGGCACGGCATTCGTCTTCTCTGCGGAGGCATACAGCATCGTTTGTCCGGACGAAACTACGGCGTCAGGGAACATGTTCGTCGTTAATGATGGTTGCACTGCTACAACATCGTCGCTAGTTATCCATGCTGCAGATACTATCATCCGTGGGCGTAATTTCTTCATCAATACATCGTGGGGGAACACAAGGCTGCAAAGTCTGACAATTCCCTGTTTTCTCCTGTGCATCGTTCTACTGTTCGCCACGACTTTATTCTTCTCTACGTGTTGATTGCCATCGGTATCCTGTTAGGGTCTGTGGGCGCAGTTGCCAGCGTAATGTTGTGGAAAAGAACACGAGGATTGAAGAAGGACATTGCGAAATCCTGTGGTGCTCGTACGTCCCCATTAGAGAAAGACTGAAAAGGCTTTTATTGCAGGGGTAATAAATGCAAGGAGAAGAAGAAAAATGGTGGTATTAACTGTACTCTTATATAATGGCTACATTTATTTCTTTAATAAAAAATAATACATATGTGTTAATATATACATATAGTGGCATGTTGATCAATCAAGATATGCATTTCATAATCTGGTTATCCATACTGGTTAATCTAACAGGATAACTATTTGGTTTATATAATTATCTGCTTTAAATAACCTCATCATATGATTATTATTATTGTTTTGTCTGGATACATTTTTAGGCATTGATTTTTTAATCTTCATCTTTGCATATGTATTCATGTAACGTCTGCACACAAATATGAAACATGTTTCTAGGTATCATTTCTACGTATTTTTCAGCGTATGTTTTCCACATATGTTTACTACGTATACGTATTATCTCTACATATGTTGTCTATATGTGATTTACATATATAATCTTCATTCAAATTGTCAGTATAATGAATGTTGAAAATGTATAGCTTTTGCTTTGCTTTTTGAGTAGTTATACTTAACTCATGAATGAATGTTTTGATGATTTCGTTCCTATTGTGTTTTTACGTGGCCGACCAAATGTCATGTTATGACATACAGAAAAATGGAATCATAGTTCCATTCATGTTATATTTTAAGTGGACTTGGAAAAAAGTATATATATCTGTGTGAGCACGACAGAGGTGTAATGCACGCGTCACAGATCTAGGCCATCAAATCACACATGTCAGCAGAACATGTCTGCAATGTGTTGCTTTATAGACAGTATGTCAGCATAAGTCAGCGTCCTCTTTTGTTCGGAGCCGAGGGCTGTCACGTACGCGGTGAGGAATCCTTGTGAACGAGGTCATTGTGTGTTCGTGTGTGTGTAAGTGATAGTTTTGCTATGCTATAGCGTGAGTGCTTTCAGATAGATCAAAATGGGAAACCATACTGTGTAGACTCATTGTTACCCTGTTGTACAATATTCTCCAGAATATACACAGAATCCCATTTTGGAGTTTGTCTAAATCCTACCAGAAGAACTTTATTATTCCCAAGACGATAAACTCATTGCACAACCATAGAGAAGTCTTGAAGATGCAAAAACAATTTCTCTGACTGCGTTTAAACTCAGTCCAAGTAAACGAACTTAAGATGAGGATACTCTGGCAGAGTACCTTACATAAATACATAAAAATAAATAGATAAATAAAAATAAGTAAAAAATAAGTAAAAAATAGAAAAAAGATAAATAAAAAATAAATAAATCAAAAACTAATAGAAAAAAATAAATAAAGAAAAAAAATTAATATATAAAAAATACATAAATGAAAATTTTTAAATAAATGAAAATAAATAAATATACAAAAAATAAGGAAATAAATAAAAAAGTTAAATAAATAAATAAATTAATAAATAAATAAATGAAAAAAGTAAAAATAAATAAATGAAAAAAAATAAAAAAATAAAAATAAATAAATAAATAACAACCAATAAATAAATAAAAATATAAATAATTAAAAATAAATAAAAAACAATTAAGAAATAATAGTAAATAAATAAATAAATAAAAATTAATAAAAATAAATAAAGGAAATTTATTAAATAAAATGAAAAAATAAATAAATGAAAATAACTGAAAATAAAAAAAATAAATTAATAAATAAAAATAAATAAATAAAAGCAAATAAATAAATGAGAAAAATAAATAAAAATAAATTCATAAATATAAATAAATAAATAAAAATAAATTCATAAATATAAATAAATAAATGAAAAACATATAAATAAATATAAATAAATAAAAATAAACAAATAAAAAATTAATAAATAGATAAAAAAATAAATGAAAATAAATAAAAATAAAAAATAAAAATAAATAGATAAATATATAAAATAAATAACTAAATAAGAAAAAGAAATAAAATAAATAAATATAAAAAAAAAAAAATAAATCAATAAGTAAAAATAAATAATTAAAAATAAATAAATAAAAAAAGTAAATAAATAAAAATAAATAAATAAATGAAATAAAAAATGAATAAGAATAAATAAATAAATAATAATATATTATTAAATAAAAATAAATAAATGAATAAATAAAAATAAATAAAAAAATAAAAAATAAATCAAGATATATTAATAAAAATAAATAAATAAAAAAGTAATAAAAATAAATAAATAAATAAATAAAAGAAAATAAATAAAGAAAAATAAATAAATAAAAAAATAAAAAATAAAAAAATAAAAATAAATGAAAATAAATAATTAAATAAAAAATATAAATAAATAAAGATAAATAAATAAATAAATAAATAAATAAATAAAATAAATAAATAAATAAAAAAAGATAAATAAATAAATAAGTAAAAATTTTTGAAAATAAAAAAAAAAAAAAAAATAAATAAATAAATAAAAATAACAAATAAATAAAAATAAATAAATAAACAATAAATAAATAAAAAACTAAATAAAAATAAATAAATAAAAAACAATAAATATATAAAAATAAATAAATAAAAATAAATGAATAAATAAAATAAATAAATGAAAGTATATAAAAAATAAATTAATAAAAATAAATGAAAATATATAAATAAATTAATGGAAATAAACGAAAAAAAATAAAAAAATAAAAAACAAATAAATCAATCAAAATAGATAAATAAATAAACAAATAAAAATAAATAAAAATAAATAGATAAATAAAAAAAATCAATATATAAAAATAAATAAATTAATAAAAATAAAAAGTAAAAAAATATAAATAGATGAATGAATAGAAATAAATAAAAATAAATAAATTGAAAATAAATGAAAAAATATAGAAATAAAAATAAGTAAAAATAAATAAATAAATAAGTAAATAAAAATGAAAATAAAGAAATGGAAAAGAAATAAATAAAAATAAATAAATAAATAAAAATAAATAAAACAAATAAATGAATATAAAAAAAATAAAAATAAATAAATAAATAAAATAAAATAAATAAAATAAATAAAAATTAATAAATATACATAAATGAAAATAAATAAAAAATAAATAAAAAAAATTAAAATAAATAAATAAAAAAGGATAAATAAAATTAAATAAATAGAAATAAATAAATAAATAAAAATAAAAAAATAAATAAATGAAAATAAATTAAAATAAATAAATACATAAAAATAAATAGATAAATAAAAATAAATAAAAAAATAGAAATAAATAAATAAAAAATAAATAAATCAAAAATTAATAAATAAAAAATAAATAAAGGAAAAAATGAAAAAAATTAATGTATTAATAAAAAAAATAGATAAATCAAAATGTATAAATAAATGAAAATAAATAAATATATAAAATAAACAAATAGATAAAAAAAAGTTAAATAAATAAATAAATTAATAAATAAATAAATGAAAAATAAAAAAATAAATAAATAAAAAAAATGAAAATATATAAATGAATAAAATAAAAAAATAACAACCAATAAATAAATAAAAATATAAATAATTAAAAGTAAATAAAAAACAATTAAGAAATAATAGTAAATAAATAAATAAAAATAAACAAATAAAAACAAATAAAAATAAGTAAATGAAATTTAATAAATAAAATAAATAAATGAAAATAACTGAATATAAAAAATAAATAAACAAATAAATAAAATAAATAAAAGCAAGTAAATAAATGAGAAAAATAAATAAAAATAAATTCATAAATAAAAAAATAAATAAAAAAATATAAATAAATATAAATAAATACAAATAAATAAATAAAAAAATAATAAATAAATAAAAAATAAACAAATAAAAAAATGAAAATAAATAAATATAAAAAATAAAAATAAATAGAGAAATATGTAAAATAAATAACTAAATGAGAAAAAGAAATAAAATAAATAAATATAAATTAATAAAAAATAACTAATTAAAATAAATATATTAAAAAAAATAAATAAAAATAAGTAAATAAATAAAAATAAATAAATAAATGAAAGTAAATAAATGAATAAGAATAAATAAATAAATAAAAATAAATTAATAAATAAAAATGAATAAGAATAAATAAATAAAAAAAAATAAATTAATAAATAAAAATAAATGAAAATAAATTAATAAAAAATAAATCAAAATATATTAATAAAAATAAATAAATAAAAAAGTAATAAAAATAAAAAAAAAATAAATAAAAATAAATAAAGAAATTAATTAATGAAAATAAATGAAAAAATAAATAAAAACAAAATAAAAAATAAATAAGTCAATCAAAATAGATAAAGAAATAAATGAATAAAAATAAATTAAAATAGATAAATAAAAAAATCAATATATAAAAATAAATAAATTAATAAAATAAAAAAAAAACAAATAAAAATAGATAAATAAATAAATGTAAATAGATGAATGAATAAAAATAAATAAAAATAAATAAATTGAAAATAAATGAATAATATAGAAATAAAAATAAATAAATAAATAAATAAAAATGAAAATGAAGGAATGGAGAAAAATTAATAAAAATAAATAAATCAATAAATTGAAAATAAATGAAAAATATAGAAATGAAAATAAATAAAAATAAATAAATAAAAATGGAAATAAAGAAATGGAAAATAAATTAATAAAAATAAATAAATAAATTAATAAATTAATAAAAAAGTATTAAAAATAAATAAATAAATAAATAAATAAATAAATAAATAAATAAATAAATAAATAAATAAATAAAGATAAGTAAATGAAAATAAATAAACAAAAATGAATTGAAATAAATAAATAAAAATAAATTAATAAATAAAAATAAATGAAAATAAATAACTAAAAATAAAAAATAAATAAATAAAAATAGATAAAAAATTAATAAAAATAAATAAAAACAAAATAATAAATAAAAATAAATAAATAAATAAAATTAAATAAATTAATCAATAAATAAAAAACAATAAAAAAAGCAAAATAAGTAAATTAATATAAATAAATAATAATAAATAAAGAAATAATAAAAAATAA
>JANJGK010000287.1:445000-447500 GCA_039081455.1 Macrobrachium rosenbergii | reverse complement strand
TTTATTTATTTTTATATATTTATTGTTTTTATTTGTTTATCTTTATGTATCTATTTATTTTTATTTAATGATTTATTTTTATTTATTTATTAATTTTATTTATTTTTTATTTTTAATTATTAATTTTTATTTATTTATTAATTTACTTTTATTTTTTATTTATTTTCATTTATTTTTTTATTTTTTTCATTTATATATTTTTATTTTTATTTATTTATTTTTTAATTTATTTATTTATATTTATTCATTTATTTAATTTTATTTATTAATTAATTTTTTTATTTATCTTTATTTATTTTAATTTATTTATTTATTTATTTTTATTTATTTATTTTTATTTATTTATTTTTATTTATTTACTTTTATTTATTTATTTTTATTTATTTATTTATTTTTATTTATTTATTTTTTAATTTTTTTATTAATTTCATTATTATTTTTTATTTTATTTTTTCATTTATTTTTCTTTATTTATCTATTTATTTATTTATTTATTTATTTATTTATTTATTTCTTTATTTCTTTATTTATTTATTTATTTATTTATTTATTTATTTATTTATTTATTTATTTATTTATTTATTTATTTATTTATTTATTTATTTATTTATTTAATTATTTATTTATTTATATTAATTCATCATTATTTATTTATCTTTTTTATTTATTTATTTACTATTTTTTTCAATTATTTATTTATTTTTATTTATGTATTTATTTTTTATTTTTTTTTATTTATGTATTATTTTTATTTAATTATTTATCTTTTTATTTATTTATTTATTTTATTTATTTATATCTATTTTCTTATTATTATTTATTTATTTATTTTTATTTATTTGTTTATTTTTATATATTTATTATCTTCATTTATTTTGTTTTATTTATTTATATTTATCTATCTTCATTTATTTTGTTTTATTTATTTATTTTTTTTAATTTTCATTTATTTTTATTTATTTTTATTTATATATTTATTTATTTTTATTTATCTATTTTTATTTAATTTTTTACTTATTTATTTTTATTTTTATTTATTTTTATTTATTTATTAATTTTCCCATATTGTTTATTTTTATTTTTTTTCAATTATTTTTATTTATTTTTTTTATTTATTTTTATTTCTTTATTTATTTTTATTTATTTTTTTATTTATTTTTATTTAATTATTTTCATTTATTTTTGTTTATTTTTATTTTTTTATTTATTCATTTATTTTTATTTATTTTTTTATTTATTGTTATTTATTTTTATTTATTTTTATTTATTTTTATTTATATATTGATTTTTCTTTCTTTATTTATTATTATTTATTTGTTTTTCTTTATTTATTAATTTTTATTTATTTATTTTCGTTCTTTTATTAATTTATTTTCTAATTATCATTTTTATTTATTTTTATTTATTTATTTATTTTATTTATTTATTTATTTCTATTTATTTTTATTTACTTATTTTTCTTTTTTTTTCTTTTATTTTTATTTATTTATTTATTTAATTATTTATTTATTTATTATAGTTTATTTGTATTACTTTTTATTAATTTATTTTTATTTATATATTTTAATTTATTTTCATTTCTTTATTTATTTTTTTATTTAGTTTTTTATTTTTATTTATTTATTATTTTTATTCATTTTTATTTATTTGTATATGTATTTTTATTATTTTATTTATTTTTTTTATTTACTTTTTTATTTAATTATTTTCATATATTTTTATCTATTTGTTTATATCTATTTATTTATTCCTTTTTATTTATTTATTTATTTTCAATTTATTTATTATTATTTATTATTTGTTTTTATTTATTTATTTAATTATATTTTTTCTTTATTTATTTTTTTTTATTTACTTTTATTTTTTTTATATATTTATTTTCATTTATTATTTTATTAATATTTATTTATTTAATTTCATTTTTTTTTATTTATTTAATTTTATTTATTTACTTATTTTTTTTATTTATTTATTTTTATTTTTTATTATTTTCTTATTTATTTTTATTTATTTTATTTATTTATTGATTTTTATTTATTTATTTATTTTTATTTTTTTTATTTATTTTTTTTTATTTTTTTTATAATTATTTTGATTTATTTATTTATTTATTTATTTATTTATTTATTTATTTATTTATTTATTTATTTATTTATTTATATTTTTCATTTATTCATTTATTTATTTATTTTACTTTATTTATTTATTTTTTTATTTTTATTTATTTATTTATTTTTATTTATTTATTTTATTTATTTTTATTTAATATATTAATTTTTTATTTATTTATTTTTATTCTTTTATTCATTTTTGTTGATTCATTTATGTTCTATTTATTTATTTTTCTGAGATATTTATTTTTATTTATCTATTTATTTTTATTTATATATTATCATTTATTTATTATTTTTTATGTATTTATTTATTTTCATTTGTCTTCATTTATTTATTTATTTATTTATTTATTTATTTTATTTATTTATTTTTATTTATTTATTTT
>JANJGK010000287.1:437500-440000 GCA_039081455.1 Macrobrachium rosenbergii | reverse complement strand
CATTGGTATTGTGATTTGAATTAAATATAAAAAATACAAATAAAAATATGAAACAATAATGGTAAATAATAATAAGAATATATCAGAAAACGTTCAACTAAAATCATTCACTAAAAAGAGGGCAAATTTCCCAAAAATGTTGTATTAAAATATAAATTTTTTTTTTAGGTTTTTATATGATATATTCATTTTCCAGTTTGTAGGGGATTTTTGAAATTGATTTTTCATTTAAATGTTAATTGTATTTTTAACTTTTTTTATTTTTTTAAATAGGACTCGGTTATAAGAAGTTAAAAGTTAAACTAAATTCATCTATCATAAAGAGGGTAAAAATAATATTAATGTTGTATTCAAAATTAACATATTCTTTAAAACTTTCTTATTCCTTTTTTAGGTGATTTAAAAGTTGATTTTTTAATTGAATAAATAAATAAGTATAAATGAAAAAATAAATTAATAAAAATAAATATAAAAAACAAATAAAAAATAAAAATAAAAAAATAAGAAAATAAATAAGTATATAAAATTTACTAAAAAAAATCAATAACTAAGGAAAAATAAAAGAAATTAAGACATGCAAATAAAAGTAAGTTAATGAAAAATAATATGAACTAAATAAAAATAACTGATATGAGTGAAAATAAAAAAATAAAAAACAATAAAAATAAATTTAAAAAATGAAAGTAAAAAATAAAAATAAATAAATCTAAATAAATCAAATAAAGTAAAACTAAATAAAAAATAAGAAAGTGCCTAAAAAGAAAAAAAATTAAGAAATAAAAAAAATAAAAATAAGCAATTAAACTTAAAGTTTAATAAATAAATGAAAAGAAATAAATAAAAAAAATAAAGAAGTAAAGAAATAAATAATAATGTATGAAAATAACTAAATAAAATAAATAAATAAATAAATAAATAAATATAAATAAATAAAATAAATTTAAAAAATGATTTAAAATAAACAAATAAATAAAAGTAATAAAATGAAATTAGTTAGTTATAGATGATTTGTTTAACCAGACCTCTGAACTCTTTTAGGGTTCTTCTCGGGCTGGGATTGGATAAAATAAATAAAAAAATAAATATAAATAAATAAATAAAAAGAAATAAATAAATAAAAATAAATTAAAATAAATAAATAAATAAAAAAATAAATAAATGAAAATAAATAAATAAATTAAAATAAAAAAATAAAAAAATAAAAAAAATTAATAAATAAAAGAATAAAAATATATAAAAAAAATAAAAAAAAATAAATATATGAATAAAAATGAATAAATAAAGAAAATAAATAAATAAATGAAAATAAATAAATAAAAAATAAATAAATAAAAGTAAATGATTCTATAAAATAAATAAACAAATAAATAAAAATATATTAAAATAAATAAATAATAATAAATAAATAAAATAAATAGAAAAAATAAAAAAAAAATAAATAAAAAAAAATATATGAAAATAAATAGATAAATAAATAAAAAAAAAATAAGCAAACAAATAAAAATAAATAAAAATACATAAATAAATAAAAATAAATAAATGTAAATAAATAAAAATAAATGAAAATAAATAAATAAAATTAAATAAATGTAAATAAATAAAAATAAATGAAAATAAATAAATAAAAATAAATAAATAAATAAATAAAAATAAATAAATAAAAATGAATTAAAATAAAAATAAATAAATAAAAAAATAAATCAAAATAAATATACAAATAAAAACAAATAGAAATAAATGAATAAATAAAAATGAATAAAAATAAATAAAAAAAAACGAAAAATAAAAATAAATTTAAATAAAAAAAATAAAAATAAATAAATAAATAATAAAAAATAAATAAATAAATATTAGAAAAAAGGAAAAATAAATAAATAAAAATTAATTAATAAAAATAAATAAATAAAAAAAATAAATAAAAAAAATGAATAAAAATAAAAAAAATAAAAAATAAATAAATAATTAAAAATAAAAAAAATAAAAATAAAAAAAATAAATATTAAATAAATAAAAAAATAAATAAATAAAAAATAAATAAAACATATAAATAAATGAATAAAAATAAATAAATAAAAAAATAAATAAATAATTAAAAATAAATAAAAAAGCAAAAATAAATAAATAAATAAAATTAATTAAAAAGAAATGAATAAAAATATAAAAATAAATAAATAACTAAATAAATAAATAAATAAATAAATAAATAAATAAATAAATAAATAAATAAATAAATAAATAAATGAAAATAAATAAATAATTAAATGTAAATTATTATATAAATAAAATTAAATAAATAAATAAAAATAAATATTAAAAAAATAAATAAATAAATGAAAATAAATAAATAAAAAAAAACAAATAAATAAATAAAAATAAATGAAAATAAGATAAATAAATAAGAGAAATTTAAAAATAATTAAATAAATGAAAATAAATCAATAATTAAAAATAAATAAATAAAAAGAAAAAATATAAACAATTAAAAATAAATAATTAAAAA
>JANJGK010000287.1:420000-432500 GCA_039081455.1 Macrobrachium rosenbergii | reverse complement strand
TAAAAAAATAAATGAATAAATATAAATAAAAATATAATAAATAAATAAATAAATAACTAATAATAAATAAATGAAAATAAAGAAATAAAGAAATGAAAATAAATAAATAAAACTGAACAAAAAAATAAATGAAATAAATAAAAATAATAAATAAATATAAAAAAATAGATAAAAATAAATGAATAAAAAAAATAAAAAAATTAATCAAATTATAAAAAAAAGAAAAAAAAGAAAAAAAAAGAAAAATAAATAAATATAAATAAATGAAAAGAAATTAATAAAAATATAGAAAATAAATAAAAATAAATAAATAAATGGAAATAATTATATAAATAAAAATAAGTAAATAAATAAATGAAAATAAATAAATAAATTAAAATAAATAAAAAGATAAATGAATATAAAAATAAATAAATAAATAAAAACAAACGGAAATAAACAAATAAAAATGAATAATTAAATAAAAATAATAAATAAATAACCAAAAAAAGAAAATATATGAATAAATAAAAAAAAAAAAAACAAATAAATGAAAATAATTAATAAATAAATAAAAATAAATAAATAAAAAAATAAAAATAAAAAGTAAATTAAAAAAATGAATACAAATAACTGAAAATAAATAAAAAGAAATAAATAAAAAATAAAAATAAATAAAAACAAATAAATAAATAATAATAAATATATAAATAAAAATATTGAAATTAAATAAATAAAGATATATTAACAAAAATAAATAAATAAACAAAAATTAATATATAAATAAAAATGAATGAAAATAAATAAATAAAAATAAATAAACGAATAAACAAAATTAAAACCATATATAAATAAATTAAATAAATAAATAAATAAAATAAATAGAAAGAAAAGAATAAAAATAAATAAATAAAAAATTAATAAAAAAAATAAATAAAAATAGATAAGTAAAAATAAAAAAATTAATAAATAAATAAAAATAAATGAAATTAAATAAATAAAAAAGCAAATAAATAAATAAAAATAAATAAATAAAAAATAAATAAATAAATGAAAATAAAAGAAAATTAAAAATAAATAAATAAATAAAATAGATAAAAATAAATGAATTAATTTATATGAATAAATAAAAAATAATTAAATAAATAAAAATAAATAAATAAATAAAATAAATATTAATAAATAAACAAATAAATAAAAATACATAAATAGAAATAAATCATTATAAATAAATAAATAATTATAAATAAATAAATAAAATTAAATAAATAAATAAAAATAAAATAAACTAAAATAAATAAATGAATAAAAAATAAATAAATAAAAATAAATAAATAAATATGAATAAATAAATAAATAAGAATGAATGAATAAAAAATAAAAATAAATAAAAAAAAAATAAAAACAAATAAATAAATAAATAAATAATAATAAATAAATAAATAAAAATAAATTAATAACTAAATAATAATAAATAAATAAATAAATGAAAATAAATGAAAAAATAAAAAAATAAAAAAATAAATAAAAGCAAATAAAGAAAAATAAATGAATAAATAAAAATAAATAAATAAATAAAAATAAAAAAATGAATAAATATAAAAAAATAAAAATAAATGAATAAATAAAAATAAATAAATAAATAAAAATAAATTAAAATAAATAAATAAAATAAATAGATAACTAAAAATAAATATATAAATAAATAAATAAATAAATAAATAAATAAATAAAATAAAAAGATATATAAAAAATATAAATAATTGAAAATAAAAAATAAATAAATAAAAATAAATAAATAAATAAAAATAGTTAAAAAAATAAATAAATAAAAATTAATACATAGAAAATAAATCAATAACAATAAAAGAAAATAATAATATAAAAGGAATAAAAAATAAAAATAAAGAAATAAAATAAATGAAAATAAATAAATAAAAAACATAAAAATAAATAAAAATATATATAGAAATTAAATAAATAGATAAATGAATAAAAATAAATGAAAATAAAAAATATAAATAAATAAAAATATTATTATAAATAAATAAACAAAAATAAATAGATAGATAAATAAAAATAAATAAAAAATATAAAAAAATGTAAATAAATAAATAAATAAATAAAAAGGAATAAGAATAAAAATAGATAAATAAAAATATATAAATAAAAATAAATAACGTAAATAAATAAACAAAGATAAATAAATGAAGAAAAAAATTAAAATTTATAAATAAAAATAAATGAAAATGAATAAAAGTAAATAAATAAAAAAATTAAATACATGAAAATAAATAAATAAAAATAAATGAAAATGAATAAAAGTAAATAAATAAAAAATTAAATACATGAAAATAAATAAATAAGAATAATTAAATAAACAAAAACAAATAAATAAAAATAATTAAATAAACAAAAACAAATAAATAAAAATAAATAGCTAAATAAAAATAAATGAAAATAAATAAATAAAAATCATTAAATAAATAAACATAATTAAATAAAAATTAATTAATAAAGAAATAAATAAATAGAAAAAGATAAAATAAATAAATAAAAATTAACAAATAAAAATAAACAAATAAAAATATATTAACAAAAATAAATAAAAATAAATAAACAAATAAATAAATAAAATATAATCAAATAAATAAAAATAAATGAATAAATATAAATAAATAAGCATAAAAATAAATAATAATAAAGATATAGAATTAAATAAAAAATGACTGAAAATAAATAAAAATTATATATAAATAAATAAAATAAAAATGAATAAAAATAAAAAATAAAAAAAAAGAATTAATGAAAACAAATAAATAAAAATAAAACAAAAAATAAATAAATAATAAGTAGAATAAATAAAAATAAATGAAAAAAATGCATAAAAATATAAAAATAAATAAATAAATAATTAGATAAATATAAATAAGTAAAAAATGAATAAATAAATAAATAAAAAATTAAAATAAATAAATAAATAAAAAATTAAAATAAATAAATAAATAATAATAAATTAATTAATAACTATAAAAAATATAAATAAATAAATAAAAGTAAATGAATAAAAATTAATACATAAAAATTTAAAGAAAATAAATAAAAATAAATAAATACATCAATGAAAGTAAATGAAAAAAATAAATAAGAATAAATAAATAAAAAATAAATAAATAAAAATAGGTAAATAAATAATATTAAATAAATAAATAAACACAAATACATAAATAAAAATAAATCAATAAACAAAAAATAAATAAATAAATGAAAATAAATGAAAGCAATAAATGAAAATGAATAAATTAATAAATAAATAATAATAAATGAATAAATAAAAATGAATTAGTAATACAAAAAAATAAGAAAATAAAAACAAGTTAATAAAAAATATAAATAAAAGAAAAATACATAATTAAAAATAAATAAGTAAAAAAAATAAATAAATGAAAATAAATAAATAAATGAAAATAAAAAAAAAATAAAAATAAATAAATAAATAAATAAATAAACAAAGAAAGAAATAAAAAAATAAATAAATAAATAAATAAATAAAAATAAATAAATAAAAACAAATAAAAAACAAATAAATAAAAAAAAATAAAAGAACAAAAAAGTAAAAAAAATTCAAAAATAATAACAATAAATATATAAATAAAAATGAATAAGTAAATGTATAAAAATAAATAAATATAAATAGATAAATAAAAATGATTAAATAAAAATAAACAATTAAAAATAAATGTAAAAAAATAAATAAATAAATGAATGAAAATAAATGAAAAAATAAATAAAAATAAAAAAATTTAAAATTAATAAATACAAATAAATCGATAAATAAAAATAGATAAGTAAAGGAATAAAAATAAATTATAATAAATAGATAAATAAAAATAAATAAATAAATAAATAAGTAAATAAATAAATATAGATATATAAATAGAAAAAATAAATAAATGAATAAAAATAAATGAAAACAAAATGAATAAAAATAAATCAATAAATAAATAAAAATAAAAAATAAAAGAATAAAAATAAATGAAAGGAATAAAAAAATAAGTAAATAAATGATAATAAATAAATAAATAAAAAAAATATATAATTAGAAAAATAAATAAAAATAAATAAATAAAAAATAAATAAATAAAAATAAATAATATATAAAAATAAAAAAATTATAGATAATAATAAATAAATAAATAAATAAATAAATAAATAAAAATAAATGAATAAATAGATAAAAATAAATAAATTAAAGCAAATAAATAAAAATGAATAAATAAAAATAAATGAATACAAAAATAAATAAATAAAAATAAATCGATAAATAAAAATAGACAAATAAATAAATAAAAATAAATAAAAAGAAATAAAAATAAATAGATAAAAAATAAATCAATAAATAAAAATATATAAGTAAAATTAAATAAATAAATAATTATAGATAAATAAATGAAAAAAATAAATAAATAAATAAAAATAAAAGAAATAATAAAAAAAATAAATAAATAAATAAAAATAAATGAAAATAAATGAAAGGAAGAAATAAAAATAAATAATTATAAAAAATGAATAAATGAATAAATAAATAAATAAATAAATAAATAAATAAATAAATAAATAAATAAATAAATAAATAAATAAATAAATAAATAAATAAATAAATAAATAAATAAATAAATAAATAAATAAATAAATACAGAAATAAAAATAAATAAATAGAAAATAAAAAAAAAATAAATAAATAAAAATAAATAAATTAAAAATAAATAAAAAAATTATTAAAGAAATAAAAAATTTATAAATAATAATAAATAAAATAAATAAATAAATAAATAAATAAATAAATAAATAAATAAATAAATAAATAAATAAATAAATAAATAAATAAAAAATAAATAAATAAAAGTAAATAATTAAAAATTAATGAATGAAAATAAATAAATAAAAATAAGCGAAAATAAATAAAAATAAATAAATAAATATAGATAGATAAATAAATAAATAAATAAATAAATAAATAAATAAATAAATAAATAAATGAAAATAAATTAATAAAAATAAATAAATAAATAAATAAACAAAAATAAATAAACAAATGAAAATAAATGTAAGGAATAAAAATATATATATATAAAAATAATAATAATAAATAAATATGAATAAATAAATAAATAAAAAAAAAATAAAAAAAATAAATAAATAAATAAAAAATCAATTAATAAAAAATATAAATAAATGAAATAAATAAATACATAAATAAAAATAAACAAATAAATAATTAAAGATAATATATAAATAAATAAAATATGTGAAAATAAATAAATAAATAAAAATAAAAAAGAAATAAATAAAAATAAAATAAATAAGTAAAAATAAAAAAAACAGAAATAAATAAATAAAGATAAATTAATGAAAATAAATAAATAAATAAAAATAATAATAAAATAAATAAATAAATAAAAATAAATAAACAAATAAAATAAATAAAAAGGTAAATAAATAAAAATTATTGAAAAAATAAATAAACGAAAATGAATAAATAAAAAATAATAAATAATTTAAAAGAAAAAAATGAAGAAATAAATTAATTAATTAATGGAAATAAATGAAAAATAAATAAAAATACATAAAAAAAATAATATAAATAAATAAACAAATAAAAAAAGAAAATAAATAAAATTAATGAATAAATACAAATAAATAAAAATAAATAGATAAACAAAAATAAATCAATAAATAAAAATAAATAAATAAAAATCAATAAATAAATAAATAAACATAAATAAATAAAAATAAATAAATAAACTATAAATAAATAGAAAAAGATAAATAAATAAATAAAAATTAATAAATAAAAATAATTATATAAAATAAATAAATAAAAATAATTAAATAAATAAAAATAAATTAAAACATAAATAAAGAAAAATAAATAAATAAATATATATATAAATATCTATGAATATAAATAAAGAGAAATTAATAAATAAATAAGCACAGATAAATAAAAATAAATAAATAAATGAATAATAAAGTGAAAAAGATAAATAAATACATAAAAATCAATAAATAAAATTAAATAAATAAATAAGAAATAAGTAAAAATAAATGAAAATAATAAATAAATAAATAGATAATTACAAATAAATAAATAAATAAAAAGAAATAAAAATAAATAAATAAATAAAAATAAATAAATAAAATAAAAAAAATGAAAATAAATAAAAATTATAAATAAACAAATAAAAAAATCATTAAAAATAAATAAAAAAATAAGTAAATAAATATAAATATATAAAGTAAAATAAATAAGTAAAAATAAATGAAAACAAATGAAGAAAAATATAAAAATAAATAATTAAATAAAAATAAATAAATAAATAAAAACAAATAAATAAATGAAAATAAATAAAGAAAAATAAATAAATAAAAATAAATTAAAATATATGAATAAATGAAAATAAATAAATCAAAAATAAATAGATAAATAAGTAAAAATAAATAAAAAAAACAATAAAAATAAAAAAATAAATAAAAATAATGAATAAAAATAAATAAATAAAAAAGATAAATAAATAAATAAAGAAAAACAAGTTAATTAATGAAATTGAATAAATAAAAAAGATAAATAAATAAATAAAGAAAAATAAATAAATTAATAAAATTGAATAAATAAATAAAAAAACAAATAAATAAAAAAATAAAGCAATAAATAAAAATTAGTAAATAAAAAAAAATGAATGAAAATAATAAATAAAAATAAATACATAAATAAAAATAAAATTATAAATAAAAAATAAAAATAAATAAAAATAAATTAATAAATAAAAATAAATAAATAAAAATAGAGAAATAAAAGTAAGAAATAAAAGTAAGTATATAAACGAAAATAAATAAACAAATAAAAATAAATAAAAATATAAATAAATAAAAATAAATAAATAAATAATTAAAATAATTGGCACGGTTACAGTTTCGTGTGCCGTGGGTTTCCGTCTGCCGATTTCCTAGCCGTGACCCACCAACAGGTGGCAGTGGGTACCGGCTAGAGAATCGGCGGACGGATACAAAAAGATGGCGACCCAACCTGACGAAACCGACCTAACCGAACCTAGGACGGCGTGCCCTTACCTGGCCGGGGGGCTTCGCCCCCCCTGGACCCCCCACAAACCTAGGTCGCGACCTAAACTTACGAAAGCGACCTAACCTAACATAGGACGGCGTGCCCTTACCTGGCCGGGGGGGCTTCGCCCCCCCGGACCCCCCCAAAAGGGCCGTGGAATTAAAATCGTTAACTTTTCGAAATAGCACGTACCTCATTCGAAGTCGGAATCGTCTGAGAAATCCGTTATGGCCGATATCGGTGGCTCCATTCTTCTTCGTTTTGGCGATGGGACACTGGCTTTCGGCGGGATCTGGACAACTGGAACTGGGGGAACAGGACCTCGTGGAACTGACCAATCCGTTTGGATGGCGGCGTCCCGTGATTGATGTGATTCGGCGACATTAGACCGCATTTTGACGGGTGTTGAAACGGCTCTATTTAAGGGATATGCACGTTTAATTAATTCTAGGAAAACTTTAAAGGGTCACTGGATTCTTAGCCGCAAATTCCACGTGGGTCGGATATGACACGGAACACACGAAAGTAGCCATGTTAGCAACTCTTGAACCCGGACGAGACTGAGGAAGGATGCAGGGCAAAGCAGGTCTCGGGGCATTTCGGGTCGTTGGTCGCCAGGTGTTTGGGTGGAACAACTTACCTTGGAGGAGAGATCTCGGCATGGCAGAATGAGTCAGGCGGCCCAGCATACGAAACTGTAATCTACCCAAATAAATTTATAAAATGAATAAAAATAAATAAATAAATGAAAAGAAATGAATTAATAAAAATGAAAAAATAAATAAAAATAAATAAAATAAATAAAAATAAATAAATAAATAAAATAAAATTAATAAAAGTGAATAAACAAATAAAAATAAATAAATAAATAAGGATAAATAAATAAATAAGAATAAATAAAAAATTAAAATAAATTAATAAATAAATAAAAATAAATTAATAAATAAAAAATAAATAAATAAATACAAATAAATGAAAATAAAAAAATAAAAATAAATAAATAAATAAATAAAATAAAAATAAATGAAAATAAATAAATAAATAAAAACAAATAAATAAGTAAATAAATAAAAATAAATAAATAAAATTAAGTAGATAAATAAAAATAAATAAATATATAAATAAAAAATAAATAAATAAAACTAAATAAATAAAATTAAGTAGATAAATAAAAATAAATAAATATATAAATAAAAAATAAATAAATAAAATTAAATAAATAAATAAAAATAAAGAAAATTAATAAATAAAAAGAAGGAAAAAAAAAGAAAATAAATCAATAAAATTTAAGGAAATAAATAAATAATAATAGATAAATAAAAATAATTTAAAATAAATAAATAAAAATACAAAATAAATAAAAATAAATAAAAATAAAAATAAAGAAATAAAATGAATAAATAAATAATAATAAGTAAATGAAAATAAATGAAAATAAATAAATCAAAATAAATAAAAATATACTTATAAATAAATGTAGACAAATAAATAAATAAATAAATAAATAATAATAAATAAATATATAAATAAAAATTAATAAAAATGAATAAATAAATAAAAAAATGTAAATAAAAAAATGAATAAAAAATAAATGTGAATATATAAATAAATACAAATAAATAAATAAAAATAAATAAATAAATGAAAATAAATTAAAGGAATAAATAGAAATAAATAAATAAATAATAAAAAATAAATTTATAAAAATGAACAAAAAATAAATAAATAAAAATATATAAATAAAATATATATAAATGAAAAAGTAAATAACTAAAAATAAATAAATAAATTAAAAATAAATAAATGAATAAAAAAAAATAAATAAAGAAAGAAATAAATAAATGAAATTAAATAAATAAAAATAAATAAATAAAGATAAATAAATAAATAAGTAAAAATATATGAAAATAAATAAATAAATAAATAAAATAAATAAATAGATAAATAAATAAAAATAAATAATTAAATAAAAAAATAAATAAAAAATAAATGAATAAAAAAAAATAAATAAATAAAAAAATAAAGAAAAAAAAATATATTATTAAATAAATTTAAAAATTAATATATATAAATAAATATAAAAAAGTAAATAAATAAAAATTAATAAATAGGCGTAAATAAGTAAAATATATAAAGAAATCAATGAAAACAAATGAAAAAATAAATAAAAAATAAATAAAAATAAAGAGATAAATAAAAATAGATAAATAAATTAATAGAAATAAATAAATAAAAATAAAATAAATAAATAAAAATAAATAAATAAATAAATGAAAATGAATGAAAGCAATTAATAAAAATAAATAAATAAATAATAATAAATAAATGAATAAGAATAAAGAGAAAATATAAATAAATAAATAAATAAAAATAAATAAAAAAATAATAATAAATAAATGAAAAAAATATATATATATATAAAAATTAATAAATAAAAAAAATAATAAATGAAAATAAAAAAGATAAGTGAATAAATAAACATAAATAAATAGATAAATAAAAATATATGAAAATTAATAAACAAATAAATAAACAAACAAAAAAAAATAAATAAATAAAAATAAATAAATAAAAACATAAACAAAGAAAATAAATAAATAAATAAATAAATAAATAAATAAATAAATGAAAATAAATAAATAAAAAAATACATATATAAATAAAAAATAAAAAAATATTGATAAATAAAAAATAAATAAATAAATAAATAAATGAAAATAAATGAAAAAATAAAAAAAATGAATAAAAAATAAATAATTAAAAATAAATAATTAAATAAAAATAAATAAAAAAATTAATAAAAATAAAAAAACTGAATAAAAATAAATAGATAAATAATAATAAATCAATAAATGAAGTAAACAAATAAAAATAAGTAAATAAATAAATAAAAATAGGTAAATAAATAGAAAAAATAAAAAATAAATAAAAATAAATGAAAATAAATAATTATATATGTGAAAGGAATAAATAAAAAATAAATCAATAAATATAAATAAATAAAAAAAATAAATAAATAAAAGAAAAAAAAAATAATTAAAAATAAGTAAATAAAAATAAGTAACGGAATGAAAAAATAAATAAATAAATAAAAAAATCAATAATTAAAAACTTAAAAATAGATAAATGAAAATAAATAAATAAATAAAAAAATCAATAATTAAAAACTTAAAAATAGATAAATGAAAATAAATAAATAAATAAAAATAAATAAATAAATAATTAAAGGTAAATAAATAAAAATATAGAAAATAAATAAATAAATAAATAAATGAATAAATAAATAAATAAATAAATAAATAAATAAATAAATAAATAAATAAATAAATAAATAAATAAATAAATAAATAAATAAATAAATAAAAATAAATAAATAAAAAAAATAAATAAAGAATAAATAAATAAAAATAAAAAAATAAAAATAAATAAATAAAATAAAAAGATAAATAAAAATAAATTAATAAATAATAATATATAAATAAATAAAAATGAATAAAGAATAGTAAATAAAAAAAATTAATAAATAAAAATAAAATAAAAAATAAATACAAAACATAATGAAAATAAATGAAAAAATAAATAAAAAAGAATAAAAAAATAAATATATAAAAATAGATAAATAAATATATAAATATAAATAAAAATAAATAGATAATTAAAAAGAGATCAATAAGTAAAAATAAACAAATAAGTGAAGATAAATAAATAAATAAAAATAAACGAAAATAAATAAATAAAATAAATAAATAAAAATAAATAAATAAAAAATAAATAATAATAAAAAATAAATAAAAATAAATAAAAAATAAAGAAAATAAAAAAATAAAAAAAATAAAAAATACATAATAATTAAAAAATAAATAAAAATAAATACATAAATAAAAATAAATAAATAGGTGTAAGTAAATAAAAATTGATAAATAAAAATCAGTAAATAAAATTAAATGAAAATAAATAAATAAAAATAAGTAAATTAATTAATAAAAATAAATGAAAAAACAAATAAAAATAAAAAAATATATAAATAAATAAATAAATAAAAATAGATTAATAAATAAATAAATAAAAATCAACAAATATATAAATATAAATAAAGATAATTCGATAAATAAAAAAATCAATAAATCAATTAAAATAAATAAATAAAATAAATAAATAAAAATACATAAATAAATAAATAAATAAAAATAAATGAAAATAATAAATAAAAAATAAATAAATAAAAATTAAAAAAAAAGATAAAAATCAATAAAAATACATAAATAAATAAAAATAAATAAAGAAAATAAATAAATAAAAATAGATAAAAATACATAAAAAAATAAACGAATAAAAATTAAAAATAAATGAATAAAAATAAATAAATAAACATAAGAATAAATAAATAATAATAAATAAACAAATACAAATAAATAAATAAAAGTGAAAGAAAAAATATAAATAAAAGTGAAAAAATAAAAATAAATAAAATTAATAAAATAAAAGTAAATAAATGAAGATAAATGAATAAATACAAATAAATATCTAAATAAAAATAAATAAATAAAAAAGAAATATATAAAAATAAACAAATAAAAATAAAAAATAACAAAAAAATAAATAAAAAATACAAATAAATAAAAAAATATATATAAATTATATATAAAAATTACTGAAGAAAAATAAACAAATAAAGATAAATGAAAATAAAGTAATATAAATAATATGTAAATACAAATAAATAAATATAAATAAATAGATAAATAAAAATATATGAAAATAAATAAATAAACAAACAAATAAAAGAGTAAATAAATAAAAATAAATGAATAAAAAAATAGATAAATGAAAAATAAATAAATAAATAAATAAATAAAAATAAATACAAAAAATACATAAATAACATATAAATAAAAAATAAAAAAATTAATGAATAATAATAAATAAATAAATAAATAAATAAAAATTAATAAATAAATGAAATAAAGAAAAATAAATAAAAAAATGAAAATAAATAAAAAAAAATAAATGAGTAAAAAAAAATCAGTAAATAAAAACAGATAAATAAATGAATAAAAGTAAAAAACTAAATAAAAGTGAATAGATAAATAAATAAAAATATATAAATAAATAGATAAAAATAAATAAATAAATAAAAATAAATGAAAATAAATAATTAAAAATAAATAAATTAATGAATAAAAAATAAAAATAAATAAAGAAATAAATAAATAAATAAATAAAAATAAATAAATAAATGAATGAAAATAAAGAAAAGAAATAAATACATAAAAATAAATAAATAAATAAAAATAAATTAATAAATAATTATGAATAAAAAATATATAAATAAATAAAAATAAATAACTAAGTAAAAATAAATAATTAAAAATAATAAATAGATGAAAAAAATAAATAA
>JANJGK010000287.1:405000-412500 GCA_039081455.1 Macrobrachium rosenbergii | reverse complement strand
AAAATAATGAAATGAAAAAATAATAAATAACTACATACCATTTACTAAATAAATAAAGATAAATAAATGAAATTGAGGTATATAAATAAAAGTAAGTAGATGATAAATAATATGAACTAAATCAAAATAACTAATATGAATGAAAATAAATAAATAAAAAACAATAAAAATAAATTAAATAAATTAAAGTAAAAAATAAAACAAATAAACCTAAAAAAAATTAAATTAAGTTAAACGAAATAAAAACGAAATGCCTAAAAAGAATTCAAAACTCAACAAATAAAAATAAACGATTAAAAATGGAGTTAAATAAATAAATGAAAATTAATAATTAAATAAAAGTAAATATATAAATAAATAAAAAGAAATAAAAAGAAATAAATAAGAAACTAAATAAATAAAAAATAAACAAATAAATAAAAATAATTAAATAAATAATAATGAATAAATAAATACATAAAAATATATAAATAAATAAAAAAAATTAAATAATAAAAATAAATGAAATAATAAAAATAAATTAATAAAAATAAATAAATGAATACAATAAATAAATAAATAAAAATAAATAAATAAATGAAAAATAAATAAATGAATGAAAATAAATAAATGAATGAAAATAAATAAATAAATAATTAAAAATAAATGAAAAAATAAATAAATAAAATAATTAATAAATAAAAATAAATAAATAAGAAAATAAAAATACATTAAAGTAAATAAATAAATATAAATAAAAAAGTAAAAAAAATAAAAAACAAAAATAAATAAATGAATAAAAATAAATAAATAAATTAAAATAAATAAATAATTAAATAAAAATAAATAAATAAAAATAAAATATAAATATAAGTAAATAGATAAAAATAAAAAAATAAATAGAAAAAAAATTAATAAAAAAGGAAAATAAATATATCAAAAAATATAGATAAATAAAAATAAATAAATAAATAAATAAAAATAAATATATAAATAAAAAATAAGAAATAAAAATAAATAAATGAATAAATAAAAATAAATAAAAATAAATAAATAAAAATAAATGAAAATAAATAAATAAAAATAAACAAATAAATAAAATTAAATATAAATAAATAAAAAATAAAAATAAATAAATGAATAAAAATAAATAAATAAATAAAAATAAATAAAAAAAATTAATAAAAAAATAAACAAATAAGATAAATAAATAAAAAATAATTAAATAAATATATAAAAGTGAAAAGTAAATAAATGAATAAAAATAAATAGAAATAAATAAATAACGAAAAATAACTACAAATAAATACATAATAATAAATAAAAAATAAATAAATAGAAAAATAAATACATAAAAATAAAAGAATAAAATAAATAAATAAATAAATGTATAAAAATAAATAAATAAAAATAAAAACAAATAAATAAAGAAATAAAAGAAAATAAATAAATATAAATAAATGAAAATAAATAAATAAAAATAAAAAAAGTAAATAAACATAAATAAAAATAAATAAATAATAAATAAATAAATAGAAAAAGATAAATAAATAAATAAAAATTAATAAATAAAAATAAACAAATAAAAATAAATGAAAAACATATAAATTAATAAATAAAAAATAAAAGTAAATAAAATTAAATAAAAAAAATAAATAAAAATAAATAGAAAAATAATAAATAATAAAAAAAACAAATAAAAAAATAAATAAATAAAATTAAATAAAAAATAAATAAAAAAATAAATAAAAATAAATAAATAAATAAATTAAAATAAAAAAATTTAGAAAAATAAATAAATGAAAAAATTTAAAATAAACAAATAAAAATATAAAATAATTAAGTAAATAAAAATAAATAAATAAATAAAATTAAATAAGTAAATAAAATTTAATAAATAAATAAAAATAAATAAATAAACTAAAATAAATAAATATATAAAAATAAATAAATAAATAAAAATAAATAAACAAATAAGTGGAAATAAATAAAAATAAATAAGGAAATAAAAATAAATAAAAAAATAAATAAATAAAAAATAAATGAAATTAAATAAATAAAAGTAAATAAATGAATAAATAAAAATAAATAAATAAATAAATAAAAATAAATGAAAATAAATAAATAAAAATAAATAAATAAATAAATAAATAAATAAAAATAAATAAATAAATAAAAATAAATACAAACATTAAAAAAATCAATATTTAAGTAAAAAATCGACTTTAAATTCACTGAAAATAATAATAATAATAATAATAATAATAATAATAATAATAATAATAATAATAATAATAATAATATAATAATAATAATAATAATAATAATAATAATAATAATAATAATAATAATAATAATAATAATAATAATAATAATAATAATAATAATAATAATAATAATAATAATAATAATAATAATAATAATAATAATAATAATAATAATAATAATAATAATAATAATTTAGAATTATAAAAAAAAGGAAAATAAATGAAATATGTGAAAGTAACACAAAAATTCGTTAAGATATTTTTCGTAGTTTTACCCTCTTTTTGAAAACTGATTTTAGTTCACCTTTTAAGGATATATGCTTATAACAAAGTTTTATGAAAGAAATCTCCGTTAAAAGACAATGCAGATAAAATTAAAGCTATATGGTCATAAACGTTTTGGATATGAAAATACGATAAAAGCAGTCAAGATTGCAGTTAAAAATCAATTTAAAAAATCATTGAGAAACGGAAAAAAGGAAATATGTAGAAAGTTTCAAAAATATTTCAATTTCAATACAGTTTTTGGGAGGAGTTTTGCCCTCTTTTTGATGACTAATTTTAGTTTAACGTTTACTGATACATTATTAAAACTCCGTTAAAAAACAATCAATATTGAAGTGAAAAATCAATTTCAAAAATCACATATAAAATGGAAAAAAATTGTTACATAAAAACTTTTAGAAAATATGTAAATTTTGAATACAATGTTTTTTGGGAAATTTTCCCTCTTTATGATCAATGAATATAGTTTAACTTTTACAAATATATTCTTATAACCGAGTTTAAAAAACGTAAAAAAATCAACTTCAAAAATCAACTAAAAGAACATTCATGATTTAAGAAACAAATCAATTTAAAATCATTATAAAAAGAAAAAAATAAAAGAAGTATGTATGAATAATACTGATAAAAGAATTTAATGTTTCAGTCAAAAATCAATTTAAAAAATCATTAAGAAAAAGAAAATAAATGAAGCATGTAAACAGTTCCAAAAACATTTCAATTTGAATACAATATCTTTTTTTGCTCTCTTTTTGATGAATAATTTTAGTACCGTTTACTAATATATTATAAAACATTATATAAAAAAACTCCGTTAGGAAACAATCAATATATAAGTTAAAAATCGACTTCAAAAATCAACAAAAAAAAAAAAATTATGATTTAAGACAAAAATCAATTTAGAAATCATTAAAGAAATGAAAATAAATGAAATATGTTAAAAGTAAAAAAAAAATTCAATTTGATTACAATGTTTTTCTTAGTTTTACACTTTTTTGATGACTGATTTTACTTTTACCATTCACTGATATGTTTTTATAGCAAAGTTTTACGAAAAAATCTCCGTTCAAAAACAATCAAGGTAAAATGCAAGGCTAAAAGGTCATATACGTTTTGTATATAAAAATACTGTTATAAACATTTAAGATTTCAGTCAAAAATCAATTTAAAAATCATTAAGAAATTAAAAATAATGAAATATGTAAAAAGTGTCAAAAATATTTAAATCTGAATACAATATTTTTTGGGCGTTTTGTCCTCTTTTTATGACTGATTTTAGTTTAACAGAAACATATAAAAAATATCCTTTAAAAACGTTCAATATTTAAGTAAAAAATCAACTTCAAAAATGACTTAAAAAAGACAAAAGAATGAAACATGAAAGCTTTAGGTTTTTTTAATTTGAAAAAAAAATTAAGAGTAATACAATCTTTTATATTAATCCTTTGTATTATTTTTACATTTATATTCAACTGGTTTGCTTTAATTTTCATCTTATTTTCTTTCACATGTTTTGTTAAGATTTTATTTATTTTTTTATTTAATTATTGTTTTTTTTATTTACTTGTATCATAATTTTCTTCATTGATAAATAAATGGTATTAGTAATTTGAATTAAATATAAAAATTACAAATACAAATATGAAACAACAATGGTAAATAATAATTAGAATATATCAGAAAACATTGAACTAAAATCATTCACGAAACAGAGGGCAAAATTCCCAAAAATATTGTATTAAAATTTAATTTTTTTAGCTTTTTATATGATATATTCATTTTCCAATTTTTAGCTGATTTTTTAAATTGATTTTTCATTTAATTATTGATTGTATTTTTAACTTAAAAAAAAAAAATAGGACTCGGTTATGAGAAGTTAAAAGTTAAACTAAATTCATCCTTGATAAAGAGAGCAAAATTCACAATAATTTTGTATTCAAAATTGACATATTTTTCTGAAACTTTCATGTGACATTCTTATTGTTTTTTTTTAGGTCATTTTTGAAGTTGATTTTTTACTTGAATAAATAAAAAAAATATAAATAAAAATAAATAAATAAAAATAAATAAATAAAAATGAATGTAAATAAAAAATAAAAAAAAATAAAAATAATGAAATGAAAAATAATAAATAACTACATACCATTTACTAAATAAATAAAGATAAATAAATGAAATTGAGGTATATAAATAAAAGTAAGTAGATGATAAATAATATGAACTAAATCAAAATAACTAATATGAATGAAAATAAATAAATCAAAAACAATAAAAATAAATTAAATAAATGAAAGTAAAAAATAAAATAAATAAACCTAAAAAAATTAAATTAAGTTAAACGAAATAAAAACGAAATGCCTAAAAAAAATTCAAAACTCAACAAATAAAAATAAACGATTAAAAATGGAGTTAAATAAATAAATGAAAATTAATAATTAAATAAAAGTAAATATATAAATAAATAAAAAGAAATAAAAAGAAATAAAAAAGAAAGTAAATAAATAAAAAATAAACAAATAAATAATGATAATTCAAAATAAATAAATAAATAAAGAAAAATAATTAAATCAATAATAATGAATAAATAAATACATAAAAATATATAAATAAATAAAAAAATACATGAAATAATAAAAATAAATTAATAAAAATAAATAAATGAATACAATAAATAAATAGATAAAAATAAATAGATAAATGAAAAATAAATAAATGAATGAAAATAAATAAATAAATAATTAAAAATAAATGAAAAAATAAATAAATAAGAATAATTAATAAATAAAAATAAATAAATAAGAAAATAAAAATACATTAAAGTAAATAAATAAAAATAAATAAAAAAGTAAAAAAATAAAAAACAAAAATAAATAAATGAATAAAAATAAATAAATAAATTAAAATAAATAAATAATTAAATAAAAATAAATAAATAAAAATAAAATATAAATATAAGTAAATAAATAAAAATAAATAAATAAATAGAAAAAAATTAATAAAAAAGGAAAATAATTATATAAAAAATATAGATAAATAAAAATAAATAAATAAATAAATAAAAATAAATATATAAATAAAAAATAAGAAATAAAAATAAATAAATGAATAAATAAAAATAAATAAAAATAAATAAATAAAAATAAATGAAAATAAATAAATAAAAATAAACAAATAAATAAAATTGAGTATAAATAAATATAAAAAATAAATAAATGAATAAAAATAAATAAATAAATAAAAATAAATGAAAATAAATTAATGAAAAAAATAAACAACTAAGATAAATAAATAAAAAATAATTAAATAAATATATAAAAGTGAAAAGTAAATAAATGAATAAAAATAAATAGAAATAAATAAATAACGAAAAATAACTACAAATAAATACATAATAATAAATAAAAAATAAATAAATAGAAAAATAGATACATAAAAATAAAAGAATAAAACAAATAAATAAATAAATGTATAAAAATAAATAAATAAAAATAAAAACAAATAAATAAAGAAATAAAAGAAAATAAATAAATATAAATAAATGAAAATAAATAACTGAAAATAAATAAATAAAAAAAAAAATAAATAAACAAATAAAATAAATAAAAAAATAAATAAATAAATAGAAAAAGATAAATAAATAAATAAAAATTAATAAATAAAATAAATAAATAAAAATAAATGAAAAACATATAAATTAATAAATAAAAAATAAAAGTAAATAAAATTAAATAAAAAATAAATAAAAATAAATAGAAAAATAATAAATAATAAAAAAACAAATAAAAAAATAAATAAATAAAATTAAATAAAAAATAAATAAAAAAATGAATAAAAATAAATAAATAAATAAATTAAACTAAATAAATAAAGAAAAATAAATAAATGAAAAAATTGAAAATAAACAAATAAAAATATAAAATAATTAAGTAAATAAAAATAAATAAATAAATAAAATTAAATAAGTAAATAAAATTTAATAAATAAATAAAAATAAATATATAAACAAAAATAAATAAATAAAAACAAATAAATAAATAAATAAAAATAAATAAATTAATTAATAGAAAAAAACATAAATAAATGAAAATAAAAAATATGTAAATCTAATAATAAATAAATAAATGAAAAATAAATCAAATATTAAAAATAAAAAAATAAATATATAAAAATAAATAAATAAATAATTAAAAATGAATAAAAATATATAAATAAATAAAAATAAGTAAATAAAAAATGAAAATAAATAAATAACAATAAATAAATAAATAAATAAAAATAAATAAAAATAAATAGATAAATGAAAAATAAATAAATATATAAAATAAAAAAATAAATAAATAAATAAATAAAAATTAAATAAAATTGAATAAATAAATGAAAATAATTAAATAAAATTAAATAAATAAATAAAAATACATATATAAATAAAAATAACTAATTAAATAAAGATAAATAAACGAAAATAAATAAATAAAAACAAAATTAAAAAAATTAAAATATATAAAAAATAAAATAAATAAATACATAAATAAAAATATATAAAAATAAATAACCAATAAAAAAATAGATAAATAAAAATAAATAAAAATAAATGAAGTAATAAAAATGAATAAATAAATAAAAATAAATAAATAAATAAATAAATAAAAGTAAATAAATAAATAAAAAAAATAAATAAATAAAAATAAATATATAAGTAAATAAAAAGAAGTAAATAAATAAAAATAAATAAATAAATAAAAAAAATAAATAAATGAAAATAAATGAAAATAAATAAATACAAAAAAATAAATAAATGAAAATAAATGAAAATAAATAAATAAATAAATATAAATATAAATAAATAAAAATGAATAAAAAATAAATAAATAAAAATTAAAAAATAACTAACAAAAATAAATAAATAAATAAATAAAACAAACAAAAAAATAAATAAATAAAAATAAATAAATAGATAAGTAAAAATATA
>JANJGK010000287.1:397500-402500 GCA_039081455.1 Macrobrachium rosenbergii | reverse complement strand
AAATAAATAAACAACGAAGAATAAATAAATGTAAATAGATGAAAATAAATAAACAAAAATAAACAAACAAATAATAATAAATAAATAAATAAATAAATGAAAATAAATAAATGAACAAATAAATAAATACGTAAAAGTAAATGAATAAAAATAAATAAATGAATATAAATAAAAATAAATAAATAAATGAATAAAAATAAATAAATAAATAAAAATACATGAAAAAATAAATAAAAGTCAATCAATAAATAAACATAAATAAAAGTAAATAAATAAAGAAATAAATAAATAGAAAAAGATAAATACATAAATTAAAATAAATAAATAAAAATAAATAAATAAATTAAATAAATAAAAATAATAAATAAAAATAAATGAATAAAAATAAATGAATAAATAAATAATAAAAAAATAAATAAATAAAAATAAATAAATAAACCAAAATAAAAAAAATAAATATATAAAAAAATAAATGATATTAAATAAAAAAAATGAAAATAATTAGAAAAAATAAATAAATAAATGAAAATCAATAAAAATAAATAAATGAAAATAAATAAGTAAATAAAATTAAATAATTAAATAAAAGTAAATATATAAATAAAAATAAATAAACAAATAAATAAAAATAAATAAATTAATAAATAAAAATAAATAAATAAATAAAAATAAATAAAGAAAATAAATCAATAAAATAAATAAATAAGTAAAAATAAATAAATAAATAAATATAATAATAAACAAATAAATAAAAATAAATCAATAATTAAAAATAGATAAATAAATAAATACAAATAAATGAAAGTAAATAAATACAAATAAATAATTAAAATAAATAAATAAAAATAAATAAATAAAAAAAGTAAATATATAAACAAATAAAAAGAAATAAATAAATAAAAATAAAAAAAAATAAAAATTTATTTTCTTGTATCATAATATTCTTCTCTGGTAAATAAATGGTATTTGTCATTTGAATTAAATATACAAATTACAAATACAAATATAAAACAACAATGGTAAATAATAATAAGAATATATAAGAAAACGTTGAACTAAAATCATTCACGAGAAAGAGTGGAAAATTCCCAAAAATTTTTATTAAAATTTAAATTTCTTTAACTTTTTAGGTGATTTTTTAAATTGATTTTTTATTTAAATATTGATTGTATTTTTTACTTTTTTTTAAAAGATTCGGTTATAAGAAGGTAAAAGTTAAACAAAATTCATCAATTAGAGAGCAAAATTTATAATAATATTGCATTCAAAATTGACATATTTTTCTAAAACTTTGAATTTACATTCTTATTCCTTTTTTTTAGGTCATTTTTGAAATTGATTTTTTCTTGAGTAAATATATAAATATAAATAAAAATAAATTAATAAAAATAAATGAATAAAAATTAATGTAAATGAACAAATAAAAAATAAAAATAATAAAATAAAAAAATGATAAATAATTACATAACATTTACAAAAAATAAATCAATAAATGAAATAAAGATATATAAATAAAAGTAAGTAAATGAAAAATGATATGAACTAAATCAAAATAACTATTTTGTATAAAAATAAATAGATAAAAATCAATAAAAATAAATTTTAATAAATGAATATAAAAAATAAAAATAAATAAAACTAAAAAAAATAAATTAAGTGAAACGAAATAAAAAAATAAGAAATTCCCTAAAAAGAATTAAAAAATCAACAAATAAAAGAAAATGAAAATAAACGATTAAAAATAAAGTTAAATAAATAAATGTTAATAAAGAATTAAATAAAAATAAATGAATAAATAAATAACAATAAATAAAAAGAAATAAATAAGAAATTAAATAAATAAAAAAAATAAATATAAAAATAATTGAAAATAAATAAATAAATAAATAAATAAAAATAAATATATAAATAAAAATAAATAAATAAATAAAAATAAATAATAATAATGAAATAATAAAAATGAATTAATAAAAATAAATAAATAAAAAAAAAATAAATAAATGAATAAGAATAAATAAGTAAATGAAAAAATAAATAAATAAATGAAAATAGATGTAAATAAATAAATAAAAATAAATTAATAACTAAATAAAAATAAATAAATAAACAAATAAATAAAAATAAATATATAAATGAAAGTAAAAAAAATAAATAAAAAAATAAATATATATAAATAAATAAATAAAAATAAATAACCAATTAAAAATAATTAAAAATATATAAATAGAAAAAAAATTAATAGAAATAAATAAAAATAAATAAATCAAAATATATAAATAAATAAAAATAAATATATAAGTAAAAATAAATAAATAAATAAAAATAAAAAAATAAAAATATATAAATAAATAAATAAAAATAAATGAAAATAAATAAATAGAAGTAAATAAATAAATAAAAGTAAATAAAAATAAATTAAGAAATTAAAATAAATAAATGAATAAAAATAAATAAATAAAAATAAATTAAAATAAATACAAATAAAGAAATAAAGATAAATAAATAAATAAAAATAATTAAATAAATATATAAAAATGAATAAAAGTAATAAATAAACGAAAATAAATCAAAATAAATAAGGAAAAATAAAGAAAAATAAAAAAATAAAATAAATGAAAATAAAAAAAATAAATAAATGAACAATGATAATTAAATAAATGAATAAATAAAAATAAAAAATAAAAAAATAAATACATAAAAATAAATAAATAAAAATAAATAAATATATAAATAAAAATAAATAAATAAAAAAATAACTAAATAAAAATAAATAAATAAATAAAAATAAATGAAAATAAATAAATAAAAATCAATCAATAAATAATCATAAAAAAATAAAAATAAATAAATAAATAATAGAAAAAGTTAATAAAATAAATAAAGATTAATAAATAGAAATAAATAAAAAAAAAAAAAAAAAAAATTAAATTAAATAAAAATTACATGAAAATAAATAAATAAAAATAAATAAATAAAAATAAATAAATAATAATAAATAAATAAAAATAAATAAATAAAGAGAAATAAATAAATAAGAATAATTGAAAATAAATGAAAAAAATTAAATAGATAAATAAATAAAAATATTAAAATAAATAAAGAAAAATAAATAAATAAATGAAAATAAATAAATAGGTAAATAAAAGTAATAAAAAATTAAATAAATAAAAAAACATATATGAATAAAAATAAATCAATAAAAATAAATAAGAATAAAAAAATAAAAAAAATAAATAAATAAAAATAATTGAAACTCAAAAATAAATAAATAAAAGTAATAAAAATAAATAAATAAAAATAAATAAATAAGTAAATAAAAATAATTGAAAATAAATATATAAAAATAAATAAAGTACCTTAAAAATGGGGAAAAAATCTTTGCACAAAAACTTTTAGAAAATATGTACATTTTGAATACAAATTTTTTTGGGAAATTTTCCCTCTTTATGATCAATGAATTTAGTTTAACTTTTGCAGATATATTCTTATAACCGAGTTTTAAAAAAATGTAAAAAATTCAACTTCAAAAATCAACTAAAAAAACATTCTTGATTTAAGACAAAAATCAAGTTAAAATCATTATAAAAAGAAAAAAAATGAAGTATGTATGAAAAATATTGATAAAAGCATTTATGGTTTCAGTCAAAAATCAATTTAAAAAATCTTTAATAAAAAGAAAATAAATGAAATATGTAAACAGTTTCGAAAATATTTCAATGTGAATACAATATTTTTTTGGAGTTTTGCCCTCTTTTTGATGAATAATTTTAGTATCGTTTAATGATATATTATAATAACATTATATAAAAAAAAACTCCGTTTGAAAAAAATCAATATATAAGTTAAAAATCAACTTCAAAACTCAACAAAAAACATTGATGTTTTAGGGCAAAAATCAATTTAGAAATTTTTAAAAAAAGGAAAATAAATTAAATATGTTAAAAGTAAAAAAAGATTCTATTTGCTTTGTCCTCTTTTTGATGACTGATTTTACTTTACCATTCACTGGTATGTTCTTATAGCAAAGTTTTATGAAAAAAATCTCCGTTCAAAAACAATCAGGGTAAAATTCAAGGCTAAAAGGTTTTGTATATAAAAATACTGTTATAAACATTCAAGATTTCAGTCAAAAAACAATTTCAAAATCATTAAGAAATAAAAAATAATGAAATATGTAAAAAATGTCAAAAATATTTAAATCTGAATACAATATTTTTTGGGAGTTTTGTCTTCTTTTTATGACTGAGTTTAGTTTAACAGTGTTATATAAAAAATGTCCGTTAAAAACATTCAATATTTAAGTAAAAAATCAGTTTAAAAAATGACAAAAAAAGACAAAAAAATGAAACATAAAAGCTTTAGGTTTTTTTAATTTGAAAAAAAAAAAATTAAGAATAATACAATCTTTTATATTAATGCTTTGTATTATTTTAAAACTTATTTTGTGTTAATTTTCATCTTATTTCCTTTCATATGTTATGTTTTGCTTTTATTTAATTTTTTATTTAATTATTGTTTTTTTTATTTCCTTGTATCATAATTTTCTGCATTGGTAAATAAAAGATATTTGTCATTTGAATTAAATATAAAAATTACAAATACAAATATAAATCAACAATGGTAAATAATAATAATAATATATCAGAAAACATAGAACTAAAATCATTCACGAAAAAGAGGGCAAAATTCCCAAAAACACTGTATTAAAATTAAATTTTTTTTAGCTTTTTATATGGTATATTAATTTTCCAATTTTTAGGTGATTTTTGAAATTGATTTTTCATTTAAATATTGATTGTATTTTTAACGTTTTTTTTTATAAATACGACTCGGTTATAAAAAGATAAATGTTAAACTAAATTCATCCATTATAAAGAGAGCAAAATTCATAATAATATTGTATTCAAAATTAATATAGTTTTCTAAAACTTTCATGTTACATTCGTACTCCTTTTTTTAGGGAATTTTTGAAGTTGAATTTTGACTTCAATAAATAAGTA
>JANJGK010000287.1:377500-392500 GCA_039081455.1 Macrobrachium rosenbergii | reverse complement strand
AATAAAAATAAATAAATGGAAAATAAATAAATAAAAATAAATAAATAAGAGTAAATAAATAAAAAAATAAAAAAATTAAAAATAAATAAATGTATAAAAAGAAATCAATAAAAATTAAAAAATAAAACTAAATGAAAATAAATAAATAAAAATAAATAAAAATAAATAAAGAACTAAAAATAAATAATTAAATAAAAATATATAAATAATAATATATAAATAAAAATAAATAAATGTAAAAAATTAAAATAAATAAATAAAAATAAATAAATAAATAAAAATGATTTAAAAAATTAAATAAATAAATAGAAACAAATAAAAAAAATAAATAAAAATAGGTAAATAAATAAATGAAAATTAATGAATATAAATAAATACATAAAAATAAATAAATATTTAAAAATAAATAAGTAAAAAATAAAAAATAAAAAAAATAAATAAATAAAAGTAAATAAATACAAAATAAATAAAGAAAAATAAATAATAAGAAAAGTGAATAAAAATAAATAATAAACAAAAATGAATAAATAACTAAAAATAAATAAATAAACAAATAAAGTTAAATAGATAAATAAATAAAAAAATGAGAAAACAAAAAAATAAATAAAAAAATAAAAATAAATAAAAAATTAATAAAAATAAAAAAAATAATAAAGAAATAAAAATAATCAAACAATTAAAAAAAAAATAAATAAATAAATAAAAATAAATATAAATAAATGAAATTAAATAAGTAAATTGAATAAATAAATAAATGAAAATGAATAAATAGAAATAAAAAAAAAATAAATAAATAAAAATGAATAAATAACTAAAAGTAAATAAATAAAAATTAAGAAATAAAGAAAAAATAAGTAAAAATAAATAATTAAAAAAATAAATATATTAAAAAATAAATAAATAAATAAAAAAATAAATGGATAAATAAAAATATATAAATAAATAAATAAAAAAAGAAATAAATAAAAATATATGAAAATAGATTAATAAAAAATAAATAAATAAAGATATATAAATAAATAAATAAATGAAAATAAATAAATAAATAAATCAATAAAAATAAATGAATACATAATAAAAATAAATGAAAAAAAATAAATATGAATCAAAATATATAAATAAAAATAAATTAAAAAAGGGAATAAAAATAAATAAAATTAAATAAAAAATAAATAAAAATAAATAAATAAATATAAATGAATATAAATAAAAAAAAATTAAAAATAAATCAATAAATAAAGATTTATAAAAATATATAAATAGAAAATAAATAAATTAAAATAAATGAATAAAAATAAATGAAATAAAAAATGAATAAATAAAAATGAACAAAAATAAATGAAAATAAATAAATAAAAGTAAATAAATGAATAAAAATAAATAAAAATAAAGTAATAAAAAACAAAAATAATAATAAATATTTAAAAATAAATGAAAAAATGAGAAATAAATAAAAATAAAAATAAATATAATACCAAATAAAAAAATAAATAAAAAATAAAAAATAAAAATAAAAATAAATAAATAAAAATAAATTAATAAAAATAAATAGATAAAAAAATAAATATATATAAAAATAAATAAAAATAAATAAATATAAATAAAAATAAATAAAAATAAATGAAAATAAATAAATAAATAAATATAAATAAGTAAAGAAAAACAAACAAATAAATAAATAAAAATAAATTAATAAAAATATATAAATAAATAATAATATATAAATCAATATGAATAAATATATAAATAAAAATAAATGAAAAAAATAAATAAAAACAAATAAGTACAGAAAAACCAATAAATAAATAAATGAAAATAAATTAATAAAAATATAAAAATAAATAATAATAAATAAGTCAATGTAAATAAATAAATGAAAAAAATAAATAATTAGATAAAGAAATGAAGATAAATAAATAAATAAATAAAAATAAATGAATATAGATAAGTAAATAAATAAATAAAAATAAAGAAGTTAAAAAATAAAAAAAAATAAAAAACAAATAAATAAAAATAAATAAATAAATAAATATAAATAAATGAAAAATAAATTAATAAAAGTCAATAAAAAAGAAATAAATAAATAGAAAAAATAAATAAATAAAAACAAATAAATAAATAAAAAAATTAATAAATAAAAATAAATAAATAAATAAAAGTAATTAAATAAAAATAAATAAGAAAAAATAAATAAAAATAAATGAAAATAAATAAATAAAAACAATTAACTAACTAAATGAAAAAGATTATATAAATAAATAAAAAAATAAAAAAAATAGATAAATGAATAAATAAAATTAAATAAATGACTAAATAAATAAATATATAAAAAAATAAAAAAAATAAAAATAAAAAAATAAAAATAAATAAAAATAAATAAAAAATAAAAATAAATGAAAATAAGTAAATATAAATGAATAATTATATAGAAATAAATAAATAAATAAAAATAAAACAAATATATAAAAATAAATAAATAAAAAAATGAAGTAAATAAATAAAAATAAACAAATAAATAAAATAATAAAAATTAATAAATAAAAATGAATGAAAACAAATAAATATAAATAAATAAAAAAGAAATAACCAAGTGAAAATATTAAAGGAAAATAAAAAAAAATAAAAGAAATTAAAGAAGTACAAATAAATAAATAAATAAAAATTAATAAAAAAATGAAAATAAATGAATAAACATAAATAAACAAATAAAAATAAATGAAAAAAATAAATAAATAAAAATAACTAAATAAATAAATGAACGAAAATAAATGAAAAAAATAAATAAAAAATTATTAATAAATAAATAAATAAATATAAATAAATTAATAAATAAAAGTAAAGAAATAAATAAAAATAAAAAACTAAGAAAATATAAATAAAAAATAAATAATTAAATAAAAATATATATATATAAATAAAAATAAACAAATACATAAATATTAATAGATAAATAAGTGAAAAATTATTAATTAAAATTAAATAAATAAATCAAAATAAATATTTAAATAAAAAAAAATAAATAAATAAATACAAAAATAAAAGTAAATAAATAAATGAAAACAATTAATAAAGAAAACTAAATAAATAAACTAAAATATTAATAAATAAGAATAAATCAATAAGCAGATAAAGATAAATAAATAAATAAATAAATAAATAAATAAAAAATAAATAAGTAGATAAAGATAAATAAATAAAAAAAATGAAAATAGATAAATAAATAAATAAATAAAAAATAAATAAAGAAAAATAAAAAAATAAAAAATAAAAAAGACATAAATAAATTAAAATAAATAAATGAAATAAATACATAAATAAAAATAAATAAATAAATAAATAAAAATAAATAAATAAATAAATAAATAAACAAAAATTGATGAAAAATAAAGAAATAATTATTAATAAAAAATATGAAAAAATTAATAAATAAAAATAAATTGATAAAAAATTATAAATAGATGAAACTAAATAAATAAAAATTAATAAATAGACAAATGAATAAACATAAATAATTAGATATATGAAAAGAAATGAAACTAAAAAAAATATATATATAAATAAAATAAATAAGTAAAAATAAATAAATGAATAAATGAATAAAAATAAATAAATAAATAAAAATTAAATAAATAAAAAAATAATAAATAAAATCAACAAAAACATGAATAAATAAAAAATAAATAAAAATTAATAAATAAATAATTATAAATAAATAAACAAAAAATAAATAAATATAAATAAAAAAAATAAAAATAAAAACTAGCTAAAAATTAATGAAAATAAATTAATAAAATAAATAATGAAATAAAAATTTATAAACAAATAAATAAAAATAAATAAATATATAAAAATAAAAAATAAAATTATAAATAAATAAAAAATAAAGTAATAAAAATAAATAAATAGAACTAAATAAATAAAAAGAATAAATGAAAATAAATAAATAAAAATAAATGAAAATTAAAAAAATAGATAAATAAATATAAATGAATAAATAAGTGAAAATAAACAAAAATAAATAAATAAATAAAAATAAATAAAAAAAATTAATAAATAAAAAAATAAATGAAATTAAATAATTTAATAAATATTAATAAAAAATTAGTAAAAAATAAAAAGAAATAAAAAGAAATAAATAAATAAACACAAAAAAATGAATAAATAAATGAAAATAAATGTGAATAAAAATAAATTAATTAATGTAAGTAAAAAATTAAAAAAATAAATAAAAAGAAAATAAATAAATAAATAAAAAGAAATAAATAAATAAAAATAAAAAATAAATAGAAAAATAAATGAATAAAAATAAATGAATAAATGAAAATAAATAAAAAAAATCTAAATAAATCAAAATAAAAAATAAATAAATAGATAAAATAATAAATAAATCAAAATTAATAAAAAAATAAATAAATAAAAGTAAATAAAACCAAATAAACAAAAACAAATAAATAAATAAAAATAAATAATACACAAATAAAAATAAATAAGGAGAAATAAATAAATCCAAATGAATAAATAAAAAAAATAAATAAAAAACATGAATGAAAATAAATAAATAAAAATATATAATTAAATAACTAAAAATATATAAAAATAAATAGATAAATAAAAATAAACAAATAAATAAAATGAATAAATAAATAATTCAAATAAATAAATAAATAAACAATTCTAATAAATAAATAAATAATTCAAATAAATAAACAAATAATTAAATAAAAAAGAAAATAAATATAAAAAAATAAATAAATAAAAATTAATAAATAAATAAAAATAAATAAATAAATAAAAATAAATAGATGAAAATAAATAAAAAAAAATAAATAAAAAATTGAATAAATTAATAAATAAAAATAAATAACAATAAATAAATAACAAAAATAAAATAAATAAAAAAATAAATAAAAATAAATAAATAAAAATAGATAGATAAAAATCATAAATAAATAAAAATAAATATAAAAATAATAATAAATAAATAAATAAATAATAAATAAAAATTAATAAAAAAAAATAAATAAATAAATAATTAAATTAATAAATAACTAAATAAAAAATAAAAATTAATAAATAAAAGTAAATAAATATTAAAAAATAAAAAAAATGTAAATTAATAAATAAAAATAAATGAATACCAAATAAAGAGAAAAATAAAAATAAATAAATAAATAATTAAAAATAAAAATAAATAAATAAATAATTAAATAAAAATAAATTTAAAAAATAAATATATAAAAATAAATTTTTATTTATTTATTTATCTTTATTTTTTATTTATTTATTCATTTTTATTTATTTTTTATTTTTATTAAATTATTTTTACATATTTTTATTTATTTATTTTTATTTATTTATTTATTTTTATTTATTTATTTATTTTTATTTATTTATTTTTATTTATTTATTTTTATTTATTTTTAATTATTTATTTATCTATTCTTAATTATTTATTTAATTACATTTATTTATTTTCACTTATTTTAATTTTTTATATATATTTTTTATTTATTTTTTATTCTCATTTATTTATTTATTTTTATTTATTTATTAGTTTTTATTTATTTATTTATTTTTTTATTTATATATTTATTTATTTATTTATTTATTTACTTATATTTTTATTTTTAATTATTTATTTATTTTTGTTTGTTTATTAATTTTTTTTTATTTATTTATTTATATTTATTTATTATTCTTATTTATTTATTTTTATTTATTTTTATTTATTTATTTATTTATTCTTATTTAATTATTCATTATTATTTATTTTTATTTATTAATTTATTTATTTTCATTCATTTATTTTTTTGTATTTATTTATTTTCATTTATTTTTATTTTTTATATATATTTTTTATTTATTTTTTATTTTTGTTTATTTATTTATTTTTATTTATTTATTTATTTATTATTATTTATTTATTCATTTATTTATTTTTAATTATTTATTTATTTTTGTTTATTTATTAATTTTATTTATTTATTTTTTTATTAATATTTATTTACTTATTCTTTTTTATTTATTTTTAATTTATTTAATATTATTATTTTTTTATTTATTTTTATTTATATATCTATTCATTTTCATTTATTTATTTATTTATTTTTAGTTATTTAATTATTATTATTTATAAATTAATTTTTTTAAATTTTTTTATTTTTATTTATTTTTTTCATATATTTTTTTATTTATTCATTTACTTTTTTATTTATTTTCATTTATATATGATTTTTATTTATTTATATATTATTTTTATATATTTGTTTACGCATTTTTAATAATTTTTTATTTATTTTTATTTTTTTATTTATTTATTTATTTTTCTTTATTTATTGATTTTTATTAATTTTTTGTTTCTTAATTATTTATTTTTGTGTATTTATTTTTATGTATTTTCAATTTTTTTATTTATCTATTTATTTTCATTTATTTATATATTTATTTTCATTTATTTATTTCCATTTACATTTATTTATTTATTTTTATTTATTTATTTATTTTTTATTAATTTAGTTATTTTTATTGATATATTTTCTTTATTTATTTTCTTTTTATTTATTTATTTTGATTAATTTTTCTAATTTTAGTTATATATTTATTTTCATTTGCTTATTTATTTTATTTATTAATTTTTTATTTATTTTCATTTACTTTATCTATTTTTTTATTTATTTATTTTCATTTATTTATTTGTTTTTATTTATTTATAAATTTTTTATATATTATTTTTTATTGTTTTATTCTTATTAATTTATTTATTTTTATTTATTTATTTTTATTTATTTATTTATTTATTTTTATTTTTTTTAGTTTAATTTTATTTATATATTTATTTTTTTTATTTATTTATTTATTTATATTTATTTATTTAATTCCATTTATTTTCTATTTATTTATTTTATTTATTTATTATTTTTATTTATTTATCTATTTATTTTTATATTATTATTTATTTTTATTTATTTATTTATATGTATATATATATATATATATATATATATATATATATATATATATATATATATATATATATATATATATATATATATATATATATATATATTCAACAGGCGGAGGTTTCTCAAAACTCAGTAATATAATGAAGGCAGGGGAAGCACACCAACAGGTCAAGAAAGTCATATTTATTCAATTGCAACGTTTCGAGGCCAACCAGCAGGCATCATTTTCAAGCTACAAGTAATAATACCTAATTAGTACAATAAAATTAAGTGACAAATATTAAAATACACAATATAAATTACATTAAAACAAGCGAAGTTAAAAATATGAATAAGGACCAACCGTTGAGTATGGAGGCAGAGGAAGGACTGACCAAAAACGTAAACAGTTCACGAGAGATAAAGTGGTGTAGACGTGGCATGGGTGTTCAGTATGGGGACCAGTTTTTTAATAAACAATGATTCATTAATTGCTAAAAGTTTGTGATTAGAGGCTCTGCCCAAAACCTTAAAGTCCTTGTACTGAATAGAATGTTTGCATTTCTCGGCATGATCCCTTATGTTGGAAAATTCGGGATTTGAAAGTTTAGTGCCAGTTCTATAGCTGACAGCTCTATGACTGTCGATTCGGACTTTAAGTAACCTATGTGTCGATCCAATATAGGTTCCTCGATTACATCGAGGACAAGTAAACTTATAAATAACACAAGAGGTCATTAAAGGATCCAAACGGTCTTTGAAGCTGAAAAGGCTACCGATATTCAGTGGGTTTGTGGGTATAATTTTGATTTTCACGGCAGGGAGGTGACAGGATATTAGAGATAGGAGCTCTTTATAAAAGATTGTGTCGTGAATAAAAGGAAGGCTGGAATAGAAAGGTAGTTTAGGAACGCGAGGGGTAGGATGACGTGGAACAAAAATATTATTTAAAAATTTGGAGACATGTTTAAAGAACAAGTGGGTGGGAAAGCAGTTGTTGTTAAAGTATTCACGTCCCTGCAAAAATACTTTAACAACAACTGCTTTCCCACCCACTTGTTCTTTAAACATGTCTCCAAATTTTTAAATAATATTTTTGTTCCACGTCATCCTACCCCTCGCGTTCCTAAACTACCTTTCTATTCCAGTCTTCCTTTTATTCACGACACAATCTTTTATAAAGAGCTCCTATCTCTAATATCCTGTCACCTCCCTGCCGTGAAAATCAAAATTATACCCACAAACCCACTGAATATCGGTAGCCTTTTCAGCTTCAAAGACCGTTTGGATCCTTTAATGACCTCTTGTGTTATTTATAAGTTTACTTGTCCTCGATGTAATCGAGGAACCTATATTGGATCGACACATAGGTTACTTAAAGTCCGAATCGACAGTCATAGAGCTGTCAGCTATAGAACTGGCACTAAACTTTCAAATCCCGAATTTTCCAACATAAGGGATCATGCCGAGAAATGCAAACATTCTATTCAGTACAAGGACTTTAAGGTTTTGGGCAGAGCCTCTAATCACAAACTTTTAGAAATTAATGAATCATTGTTTATTAAAAAACTGGTCCCCACACTGAACACCCATGCCACGTCTACACGTCTTTATCTCTCGTGAACTGTTTACGTTTTTGGTCAGTCCTTCCTCTGCCTCCATACTCAACGGTTGGTCCTTATTCATATTTTTAACTTCGCTTGTTTTAATGTAATTTATATTGTGTATTTTAATATTTGTCACTTAATTTTATTGTACTAATTAGGTATTATTACTTGTAGCTTGAAAATGATGCCTGCTGGTTGGCCTCGAAACGTTGCAATTGAATAAATATGACTTTCTTGACCTGTTGGTGTGCTTCCCCTGCCTTCATTATATATATATATATATATATATATATATATATATATATATATATATATATATATATATATATATATATATATATATATATATATATATATATATATATATGTTTATTTTTGTTTATTTATTTATTGATTTTTATTTATTTTTATTTATCAATTTATTTATTTTTATTTATTTATTTATTTTTTATTTATTTTTTTTATTTATTTTTCTTTATTCATTTATTTATTTCTATTTATTAATATTTATTTTTTATTTATTTATTTTTACTTATTTATTTTCATTTATTTTCATATATTTATTTATATATTTTTTTATTTATTTTCATTTACTTTTATTTATTAATTTTTATTTATTTATTTTTATCTATTTACTTTTATTTATTTATTTTTATGTATTTATTTATTTTTATTTACTTATTTTTTATTTATTTATATTTTTTTGCTTCTTTATTTATTTATTTTTATTTATTTATTTATTTACATATGTCTTTATTCATTTATTTATCTATTTTCAATTATTTTCATTTGTTTATTTATTTATCTTTATTTGTTTATTTATTTTTATTTATCAATTTTTATTCATTTATTCATTTATTCTTTCATTTAATTAATTTTATTTATTTAATTTTTTTGTTTATTTTTATTTATATTTTTTAATTATTTATTTTTATTTCTTTATTTATTTTGATTTATTTATTGATTTTCATTTATTTATATACATTTATTTATTATTATTTAATGATTTATATTTTCTTAGTTTCATTTATTTTTTATTTTTTTTTATTTATTTTTTTTATTTAATTATTTCCCTATATTTTTATTTATTTATTTATTTTTATTTATTTTTATTTATTTTTATTAATTTATTTTTATTTTTATTTATTTTTATTTATTGATTGATTTTTTATTTATTTATTTTTATTTATTTATGCCTTTTATTTATTTATTTTCACTTATTTATTTATTTATTTGTTTATTTTTATTTATTTTCATTTATTTATTTATTTATTTTCATTTATCCTATTTTATTATTTATTTATTTATTTATTTAAATGTATTTTTAATTATTTATTATTTTTTTCTTTTATTTCTATTTTATTTATTTCTTTGTTTTATTTATTTATTTATTTATTTATTTATTTATTTATTTATTTTGTTTTAGTTATTTATTTTTATCTTTTTTATTTTCATTGATTTTATTTATTTATATATTTTTGGTTTATTTTTATTCATAAGTTTATTTTTTTTTTATTTATTTATCATTATTATTTTACTGATTATTATTTATTTTTATTTATTTATTTTCATTTGTTTATATTTATTTATTTTTATTTATTATTATTTATGTCTATTAATTTTTTTAATTATTTTTTTTATTTATTAACTTATTTTTATTTATTTCTCTGTTTTTATTTATTTATTTATTTATTTTTATTTAGTTATTTATTTTTATTTATCTATTTTCATTTATTTAGTTATTTATTTTTATTTATATATTTTCTTTCATTTAGTTATTTATTTTTATTTACATATTTTCTTTCATTTCAATTTATTTATTTATTTTTATAAATTCTTTTCCTATTTATTCATTTATTTATTTTTGTTTATTTATTTATGTTTTTACTTATTAATTCTTATTGATTTTTATTTATTTATTTTATTTATGTATTTACCTTTATTTTTTATTTATTTATTTTCAATTATTTATTTAATTATTCCTTTTTATTTATTTTTACTGATTTTTATTCATTTATTCTAATTTTTTATTTATTTACTTTTATTTATTTATTTTTATTTATTTATTTATTTATTTATTTATTATTTATTTATCTATTTTCAAATATTTTCATTTATATATTTATTTTTCTTTATTTATTTATTTATTTATTTATTTATTTTTATTTATTAATTCATTCATTTATTTATATAATTTTTTATTTATGTATTTATTTTTTATTTATTTATTTTTATTTATATATATATTTATTTATTTTTCTATTTATATTTTTTCATTATTATTTTTATTTATTTATTTATTTTTATTTATTTTTCATTTTTATTATTTAATTATTTTCATTTTTTATATTTATTTATTTTTATTTATTTTTATTTATTTATTTTTATTTTTTAGTTTTATTTATTTTTATTTTTATTAATCTATTTTTATTTTTATTTATTTTTATTTATTTACTTATTATTTTAATTTTTTTATTTATTTTTGTTTATTTATTTTTAATTATTTTTATTTATTGAATTTCATTTATTTTTTAATATTTTTTTTATTTATTTTTTAATTATTTATTTTTATTTATTTTCACTTATTTATTTATTTATTTTTATTCATTTTCACTTATTTAGTTATTTACTTTTTTTATATTCACTTACTTATTTATTTTTATTGATTTATTTATTTTTATTTATTTATTTTCATTTATTTATTTATTTTCGTTTATTTTTATTTTATCTATTTTTATTGATTTATTATTATTTATTTATTTCAATTTTTATTTTTTTATTTTTTCTTATTTATTTATTTATTTTTTATTTATTTATTTATTTTTATTTAATTATTTATTTTTATTCAATTATTTTCATTTATTTCTTTATTTTGGTTTATTTATTTATGTTTATTTTTTTATTAATTTTTATTTTTTTATTTTTTAATTTTCATATAGTTTTATTTATTTAATTTTATTTATTTTAATTAATTTTATTTATCTATCTTTATTCATTTTTATTTATATATTTATTTATTTTATTTATTCATTTTTATTTCTTTATATATTTATTATTATTTATTTAATATATTTTTATATATTTTATTTTTTTATTTTCATTTATTTTATTAATGTATTTTCTATTTATTTATTTTTATTTATTTTTACTTAGCCTATTTATTATTTTTATTAATTTATTTTTATTTATTAATTTTTATTTATATATTTATTTTTATTTATTTATTTTCATTTATTTATTTTTATTTATCAATTTATTTGTTTTAATTTATTTATTTATTTTTATTTATTTATTTTTTTATTTACTTTAATATATTTCTATTTATTTATTTATTTTTTTATTTATTATTTTATTTATTTCTATTTATTTATTTATTTTTTATTTATTCTTTTATTTATTTCTGTTTATTTATTCATTTATTTTTATTTATTTATTTTCATTTATTTTCTTTTATTTAATTTTCTTTATTTATTTATTTTTATTTATTAATTTTTATTTTTTTATTTTACTTCATTTATTTATTTATTTTTATTGTTTCATTTATTTTTATTTATTTTTATTTATTTATTTATTTTTATTTATTTATTTATTTTTATTTACTTTCATTTATCTTCTTTTATTTATTAATTTCTATTTATTTATTGTATTTATTTTAATTTATTATATTTTATTTATTTATTTTTAATAATTTATTTATTTATTTTCATTTATTTTTATTTATTTATTTATTTTTAATTATTTTATTTATTTATTTCTTTTTATTTATTTTTATTTAATTGTTTATTTTTATTTATTTATTTAATTTGTTTATTTAAATTTTTTTAATCGTTTAATTTCATTTTAATCTATTTGTTGATTCTTTAATTCTTTTTAGGCATTTTCTTATTTTTTCATTAGTTTTACTTAATTTTATTTATTTAGATTTATTTGTTTTTATTTTTTACTTTCATTTTTTTCAATTTACTTTTTAAAATTTTTATTTATATATTTTCATACATATTAGTCATTTTTATATAGTTCATATTATTTTTCATTTACTTACTTTTATTTATATATCGGAATTTCCTTTATTTTTCTTTATTTATTGCTTTATTTTTAGTAAATGTTATATTCTTATTTATTATTTTTTTATTTTATAATTTTTTTATTTGTATATTTACATTAATTTTTTCCATTTATTTTTATTTATTTATTTTTTATATTTATATTTACTTATTTATTCAAGTACAAAATTAACTTAAAAATGAACTAAAAAAAGGAATAAGAATGTAACATGAAAGTTTTAGAAAAAGATGTCAATTTTGAATGCAATATTATTTTGAATTTTTGACCTCTTTGTAATGGATGAATTTAGCTTGACTTTAAACTTCTTATAACCGAGGGCTATTTAAAAAAAAGTAAAAAATACAATCAATATTTAAATGAAAAATCAATTTCAAAAATCACCTCAAAAATTGAAAATTAATATATCATATTAAAGCTTTTACAAAATTAAATTTTAATACAATATTTTTGGGAATTTTTCCCTCATTTTCGTAAATGATTTTAGTTCAATGTTTCCTGATATATTCTTATTATTATTTACCATTGTTTTTTTTATATTTGTATTTGTAATTTTTATATTGATTTCAAATGACAAATATCATTTATTTAACAATGAAGAAAACTATAATACAAGTAAATAAAAAAAACAAAAACAATAATTAAATAAAAATTTAATAAAATCAAAATAAAACATATGAAATGAAATAAGATGAAAATTAAAACAAACACGTTGAAAATAAATGTAAAAACAATACAAAGGATTAATATAAAATATTGTATTATTCTTAATTTTTTTTTTTCAAATTAAAACAAGCCTAAAGCTTTTATATTTCATTCTTTTGTATTTTTAAGTGATTTTTGAAGTTGATTTTATATATTAATTTTCAAACTTTTAGGTGATTTTTGAAATTGATTTTTCAATTAAATATTGATTGTATTTTTAAGTTTTTTTATTAATAGGACTCGGTTATACGTAGTTAAAAGTTAAACTAAATTCATCCATTATATTTCATAATAATATTGTATTCAAAATTGACATATTTTTCTAAAACTTTCATGCTACATTCTAATTCCTCTTTTTAGGTAATTTTTGAAGTTGAATTTTTACTTGAATAAATAAGTAAATATAAATAAAAAAAGAATAAATAAAATAAATAAATAAAAAATCAATGTAAATAAACTAATAATAAATAAAAATAATAAAATAAAAAAATAATAATTTACTAAAAATAAACCAATAAATAAAGAAAAATAAATGAAATTACGATATATAAATAAAAGTAAATAAATGAAAAATAATATGAACTAAATCAAAATAACTAATATGTATGAAAATAAATAAATAAAAATCAATAAAAATAAATTAAAATAAATGAAAGAAAAGAATAAAAATAAATAAATCTAAATATATAAAATTAAGTAAAACTAAATAAAAGATAAGAAAATACCTAAAAAGAATTAATAAATCAACAAATAAATAAAACTAAAAACAAACGATTAAAAATAAAGTTAAATAAATAAATGAAAAAATTAAATAAAAATATTTAAATAAAAATAAATAAATAAATAAAAATAAAAAAGAAATAAATAAATATAAAAAATAAATAAATAAATATAGATAAATGAAAATAAATAAATAAATAAAAAAAAAATAAATAACAAAAATGAATGAAAGTAAATATATAAAAATAAATTAATAAATAAAAATAAATGAAAGCAAAAATATATAAAAATAAATTAATAAATAAAAATAAATAAAAATAAATGAAATAATAAAAATAAATAAATATGTAAAAATAAAATATTAAAAAATAAATAAATAAATTAAAAAATAAATTAACAAAATAAAAAAAATCAAAACAAATAAGTAAATAAAATAAAAAAGTAAATAAATAAAAATAAAGAAAAATAACAAAAAACGAAAAATGAATAAATAAAAATAGATGAAATAAATAAATAAGAATAAATAAATAAATAATAATAAAAAATAAATAAATAAATAAAAACAAATAAAAGGAAAATAAATAAATAAAAATAAATTAAGAAATTAAAAAAAATAAATAAATAAAAATGAATAAATTAAAATATACAAATAAAAACAAATAAATATAAAAAATGAAAATAAATAATTAAATAAAAATTCATAAATAAAAATAAAGAAATAAATGAATAAAATAATAAATAAATATAAATTAATAAAAATATATAAATAAATAAATAAATAAAAAGAGATAAGTAAATAAATGAAAATTAATGAATATAAATAAATAAATAAAAATAAATAAATAAATAAATATTAATAAATAAATAAAAATAAATAAATAAATAAATAAATAAATAAAAATAAATAAAAAACTAAAAATAAATTAATAAAAATAAATAAATAAACAAATAAAGTTAAATAGAAA
>JANJGK010000287.1:162500-170000 GCA_039081455.1 Macrobrachium rosenbergii | reverse complement strand
TCTGCCCTAAAAGTGAGTTTGATCGTTCATTAACGTGATAGAACTGCAGTTGTCTAGACGTAGCTTTGGAGAGGATCCAGGCTTTGAACGGCAGATAAGGTAGACTTTGAAATCTCTGTTTTTATGGGAGAAAATTGAACTTGTGATTTTTTACCATGATTTTCTAATCATTATGAACTTTTGAACTGGTGTGGGAGATTTAATATGAATATTCATACCTCTTTCATATTATTATTTTGTCATGTTACGTTTGCCATATCTTAGCTATGCATTTTACACTTTCCATTATTGTGTTTTGCATTTCATATATTTTTGGGAGTTTTCTATCATGTTTAATTCTTCCGACAGATGTCTGTGGACAGATGTCGGTGGACAGTGTGGACTGGTTCGAATAACATGTGGTAGACTGTTTTTTGACATGACTAATTATTGATTTGGGGAGTATGTGTGAGTTTGGATATTTTCAGGCTATTAGCCATAGTGAGACTTCTTTAATCAGAAGTGTTTTGCAGTTCAGAGTTTAGTTATCTAACTCGATATTTCATTTATTATGCATTTTAATCTTTGCTTTGTTTTGTTCATTTCTTGTTGGGTTATTTGAATAATAAACCTATTTTTGTAGAAACTATTGCGTTTCTTTAAATGGTCCATTTAATCGATTGGGTGAGAATGAGTGCGATTCGGGTGGGTGAACTTCGGAAAACGATGAGAGAGAGAGAGAGAGGCGATACACAGAGAGAGAGAGAGAGAGGTGATACACTGTGAGAGAGAGAGAGAGAGAGAGAGAGAGAGAGAGAGAGAGAGAGAGAGAAAGAGGAGAAAAATAGATGTAAGTGTTGCCATGAGCGAACGTTCATACGCCTCCGTTTCATGAATAAAGATCGTTGGAGCACGTTACGTACACCTTCAAAAAGGTGTTAATTCTGTCCTCGTTACAGAATTTAATGGTGGCAGCCGTGTCAGAATGAAATGGTGGCAGCCGTGTCTGAATGAAATGGTTGGCAGCGGGTGTCTTTTGATTTTAAATGGTGGCAGCCGTGTCGGAATGAAATGGTTGGCAGCGGGTGTCTTTTGATTTTAAATGGTCGGCAGCGGTGTCTGAATGAAATGGCGGCAGCGGGTGTCTTTTGATTTTAAATGGTGGCAGCATGATTTTGATGTCTTTAATGATGGCGAAAGAGGGAGATTGCTAATAGACTAATTGGTAACGTTGATGCCCAAGGCATAGGCGACTTCACCTAAGAGCTAAGGCGACGGGTCAGTGTTGAATGACTGAGTAGGTCGTGATTACGTGTGAAATACGGGGAACCTTTCCTTTTTTTTTCCGTTTCTATTCGAGTACTGGGAGTGGGGAGTTGTGAAATAGATCTGGATGATCTCGAGAACAATTTTGGGGTTAACAAAATACCCAAATAAGTGTGAATAGTGGCGATTGTGAGTTAATTACGCAAAGTGATGATTCAACTAGAAACGCGCTGGGTGTCTTTTTTGCTAAGCCGTCGAGTAGGTGACGTCACAGGTTAGCAAGTTGAGAGATAGGTACTTCGTTTTCTGTTTCAAAATTGGTAAGTACCCCATTCTCGTAAGTTGCGCAGAACGCCGTTTTCTGTTCTTCTTTTAGAGGGGGTAACTTGTGCCTTTCTCTAGGGTTCTTTTTGGTTTCTCTTTTTATGTTGTTACGCTCAGGGCGTGTGATTACTCACAAAATGCCGGACGATGCAGCAAGCACATCCCAATCAATTGTGGTGCATAAAGTGACGAACATTTGTGGGGGAATTACAAATTTTAAAGGGTTAGTTGATGGAAAGCCAACCCAAAATATAGAAACTTTCATTGAGTCAGTGAACAATTATCTGAATTCCAAGAAAATTACGAATGGCGCTGAAGCTTTAACAGAGGCTAAATCATTTCTGGATTTAGATAAAGGAGATATTGGGAAACGAGCACGCAGTTTCGGGTTCAGAAGGTGTAAAACTTGGAATGAACTGCAGAAATTTCTACGAGCTACTTATGGCGGAGTTCAACGTGAATGCGCAGTTCGGAATTTGCGAGAGTTTCTCAAAATAAAGAAGGGCAATGATTCACTAGTCACATACAGTGCGAATTTATTTGATGCAGTAGTTGAGTTAAAGAAATCTATAATAGGCTCTCCATGGGTAACTGGGAATAATATCTCCTTAGATAATTTTGAAAGATTGTTACACTTTGCTTGCCTTTTAACGTCAGTCCCAGATGTAATTGTAGATAGTTTTGATAAGAGAATTGATCAGGATACAGACGAATCCTTTTTGTTTGCACAGATTAACAAAAATCTAGCAAAATGCCCGACACTGGACAGTAGTTTTGTACAGGGAGGTGCAAAGATGTCAGCTGCGGTTTCCAAACCACAGAATAATGATAGTCGCTCGCATTCGGGAAATGATGCAACAGCGAAGACATGTGCACGAGTAGAATCGAAGAAAATTCCAGAGAGATCAGTCACAACGGTACGTTGTTTTAATTGTGATAAAATAGGCCATAGTAAGTCAAATTGCAGAGTGAGATATTGTTCAGTTTGCAAATCTTCAGATCATGGATGGAGATTTTGCCCAGCCACGAAGAATAGAGATTATTCAGGGAAGTCACGGGGAGGTTTTTCTAGATATGACAGGAGAATTCCACATGATGCAAGTTCTAGATACACAAAGGAACAGCAGAATTTTCACAAGATAAGTTCGAAAACAGACACAGGATAATGACTAATCAGGTCGCAGAGTCACTAGAACCTAGGCCGATTGTACGTGGATTCTCTAATGGCAATGAAATTTCTATTTTCATTGATTCTGGTAGCTCAGTTAACTTAGTAAATGCTGACCTTTTTCACTCGAGGTTTCCAGAGTGCAAATTAGTCCCTTCTAGTGAGACAGTGTGTGATGTACAAGCGAGGAAACTGAATATTTTAGGTTCGTCATTTCTTACGCTTTGTATCGGTGGAAAGACAATAGTAGAATCATTTTTGGTCATAGAAGGATTAGCCTTAGATGAAATGGTTTTGCTAGGACACCCTTCTTGTATGCGACATAACATCAACATTCTTACGGGAGTTCAGGGGATTACAATAGGTGAGTCGGGTTGTTTTGTTCCATATATACACAGGAAAAAAACTTGTGAGAAACTTAAGACACAGTCTGAGACATGTGTAACACATTCATTAGAGAGTGAAGATATTCCGCAAAGATCTTTCAAAGGATTTTTGTTGGAAGATATTGAATTGCAACCGCGAGTTCCTACATTAGTTAAAGTGTCGCTGAAAGAGAAAAAGTTTCCTTCTCAAGTGTGCGTTGTTGAGGGAACCGAGAAATTCAAAGACGTTGTGAGTACGGTGTCAGTGAATGAAATTTCAGTCGCAGGCGTGACTTCAGTAGAATTAGTTAGCTATCAAGACTCAGTGAAAAAATATCACAAGGGTACTTATGTAATTGATTTTGAAGAGTTTAAGGAAGAGCATAAATTAGTGAGTTTTTGTGGAGACGGGAATATGTTTCCTAACGAGGAGCAACAGTTCCGAAGTCAGGTTCTACATGAACACTTGGCTAAAGTTGATTATCCTGAATATTCAGATAAAGTAGAGAAAGTGTTGAAAGAATATCTAGATATCATTGCTTTGAAGGGAGATAAATTAGGAGTTACAGATGTTTTAGAACATTCAATCCGCCTAGAAAAGGGTACAAAGCCCATATATATTCCAGCATATCGAATTCCTTTTAAGATCAGGGAAGAAGTAGAAAAAGAAGTTCAGAGGTGGGAGTCGGAAGGCATTATTAGAACGTCCAATTCTCCGTTTAATTTTCCTTTGCTTGCAGTTCCTAAGAAAGACGGTAGTATCAGAGTTTGTGTAGATTTTCGTAAATTGAATGAAAAAACATGCCCAGATAGATATCCGGTAGCTTGTTTGCCTGATTTGTTTGTTGAGATCGGTGGCAAGAATATATATTCATCTATAGATCTTATGCAAGGGTTTTTACAGGTTCCCCTTTGTGAGAGTAGCCGTAAATATACAGCATTTTCGGTACCAAAGGGACATTACGAGTTTAATAGGATGCCTTTTGGATTACAAGGGTCCCCAATAACATTTAATAGACTGGTTAACACAGTACTTCATGGCTTGTTAGGAAAGTCGGTGTTTGTGTACATGGATGATATTCTCATATGCACAGATACAATTGAAGAACATCTAAAGGTGTTAAAAGAAGTCCTCAAGCGATTACGGTTCGCTGGGTTAAAGGTCAAATTGGCCAAATGTGAGTTTCTGAAGAGAAAAATTGTCTATTTAGGACATGTTATCTCTAAAGAGGGAGTTAGAGTGAATGATGAGAAAGTTAAAGCCATTGTGAATTTTCCAGTTCCCAAAACCAGGAAACAGATTCGTTCGTTCCTAGGTATGTCGGGTTTCTTTCGCCGTTTTGTGCGGAATTTTTCTACAATAGCGTCTCCATTGACAGATTTGTTACGAGAAGACGTTAAGTTTGTTTGGGGTGATAGTCAACAATTAGCTTTTGAGAAGCTTAAGAACGCTTTGGTGAACCCACCAGTTTTGAAGTTTCCAGATTTTAGTCAACCGTTCACCTTAGTGACTGACGCGAGTCAGGAAGGTATAGGTGCGTGTTGGATGCAGAAATTTGAGGGGAAATTACACCCAATTGCTTTTTATAGCAGAAAGTTCAAAACACGTGGTAGTAACGAAAGGCTGATGTCAGTTGTGGACAAGGAGGCTTTCGCAGTCGTCTCTAGCCTTGTTCATTTTAAGATGTTGTTGTTGGGAAATAAAGTTGAGATTTTTACAGATCATCAACCGTTGTTAGAGCTTTTTAATAAGCCAAATTTGTCGCCCAAGAGAGCACGTTGGTTCCTAACATTGAGAGATTTTGATGCAAACCTCAAATACATTGAAGGTAAGCATAATGTAGTTGCAGATGCATTGAGCAGATATTTTCCGGTCGAGGATGAGGAAATACACACCGAATCCTGTGTGGGAGAAGAGAGTAAATATTTGGTGTCTAATGTCTCTGATATTAGTAGTTCTGAGAGATCGCATGTAGAGGACATACACGTTCCTACAGTGCATACTTCGGGGAGAAATAGTGAGTCGGCAGTCTCGGGAGAGATTGTTATTCGTGATAGTGAGAGTAACGCAGTGTGTTATATTACGGGTGAAAATGTCACTTGGGACATAGGCTTGCTGGAACAAAAGCAAGATGAAGATAAATTGTTGTCAGATGCTAAGGCATTTCTTAAGGGAGTTTCACCGAAGAAAGGGTATAAGTTGCCTTTTTCTGGTCTAGAGTTGGAGAATAATTTATTGGTGAGGAAAGTTAAGTATAACTTGCGAAGTACTCGAAGCATGGGTGAGATTACACAAATCATCGTGCCAGAGAGTCTAGTACCACAAGTTCTAGACATTGTACATTGTAAATTTGGTTCTCCTCATTTGGGTGTAGACAAGACGTATGAAAACGTCAGGTCAAAGTTCTTTTGGAAAAATATGTTTTCCGCAGTAGAAGCCTTTGTGAAGAAGTGCGCTATTTGCAATGCGAATAAGCCAGCGACGACAGTGTCGTGTCGTTTGGGTTCATATCCCATACCACATAGGCCGTTTCAGAGAGTGCATATGGATATTCTGGGTAACTTCTCAGAGTCCGCTTATGGTTATAGACATTTATTAGTAGTTGTTGATGAGTTGACTCGCTTTGTCGAGATTTTCCCACTGAAATACAAATCAGCTGAGGAAGTTGCTATAGCGTTCTTTAAGGGGATAATTTGTCGATATGGTGTTCCAGAATGTCTGATCACAGACAATGGTAGGGAGTTTATTAATAAGACTTTAGACGGTCTTGCTAATTTGTTGGGGATAAAGAAAGTATCTATAATCCCGTATAGACCTGAAGCAAATGGGTTGTGTGAGAGGGCGAATCGGAAAGTAATCGAAGCTTTGCGCATGACGGTGGGAGGTTCCGATACACATTGGGACAGATCTTTGGATGAAGTGCGATATAGTATCAATACTATGATGAATGACACAATTAAGATATCTCCAGCAGAAGCTTTGTATGGATACAAGTTGAAAGGACCTTTTGATTTGTTACCAGAGTGTGTTCAGGGTGATGTTACGGTCACTTCATTGATAAATACAGCGAGAGAAAGATTTGCACGTATCAGTAAAGAACTTGAACTTAGTTCGCGTGAAATGGTAGAGAAAAGTAACGCGAAGTCGAGGGGAGTAGCTTTTTCGATGGGTGATAGAGTGTTTGTTAAAGTGAATGTTCGGAATGATCTGAATTATAAGTTAAGTCCGAAGTTCCACGGACCTTTTGAGATTGTAGAGATCAAAAGAGGGAATAGATTTGTAGTTAAAGATGTAAACACTGGAGTGACGAAATTGACCCATATTTCGAAGTTAAAGAAAGTTGGGATGTAATGGAACGTTTGTATATAGTTAGAGGGATAAGTGGGTTGATGTTTGTATATATATATGATATTTATTTTTTTTTGTCTCTTGTTCATTTTGGATGTTGAAGTTCTTAGTCATTTGTTTTCGAATGATTTTAGAAGTCGAGACATGGGCTAGTTTCATACGAGATTTGACCCGTGTGTTAGTGTGTTGTTGTGTTATGATGTATTTTATCATCTGACGCAATATCTTTGTTGTTTAGGATTTTTTTTCTTGGGGAGGTATTTAGTATATCGGACCGAACAAGTCTGATCTTTTTTTCGGGTTGGGAGATCGTATTTGAGTGTTTGGATTTTTTTTCCAGTTTCTTTTTTTTAAAATTAAGGGAGCTGTATTGTGAGTAATTGTAATTGTTATGATCATGGGAGCGATTGCCATTACGTCAATTGCTATTTTGTTGAGAGTTAGTCAGGTGTTGCGAAATGTTTGCTAACCGGAGTAGAACTTTCATGTCTTTTACGAGATATGATACCTTTTAGTGTTTGGATAGGATTCTCGAGTATTTTTTTTTGTTGGATAGGTTTTTTTTATGAATGAGTTCCGTAGAGTTATTGTGCTTAATAGTGAGTTGACTGTGACTATTCTGAGATACAAACTTGGAATTAGTTCACATTGTGAGTGTTTGACTTTTGCATTAGTAGTTTTGTTTGGTTCAGTAACATGAAACCTTTTGGTTATTAGACCTTTTTCGAGTGTTTTTGGGAGACTCAGTAGTGACATGGGATAGAGTAGAGACCATGTTCATTTTGGGAGATCAATGTCAAGGTTCGGGAGTTGATTATAAGACGAGTTGTGCTTTGGTTAGAGAGAGGTGTGTGTGCGACAGTAGTGTTTTCCAGTTGCGAGTTGTGTCTGTGGGTGGTTGTGAATTATCATTAGTTCATAGACAGACTCCGACAGAATGTGACTTTAGACAGTTCCTGCGAGATTACCACATTGAGTCCACCAGTACTCTTCCTGCTGTGTTTTTACAAGGAGTATGCAGTTACAATGATGTGCCAGAGCAACAAGTC